>JAJHZJ010000283.1:4982662-5174336 GCA_023548195.1 Bettongia penicillata ogilbyi
GCTGAACTATGAACATCTCTAGTAAGATGCAGTTAGGAAACTATAATCAGATTCTCATACGCAATTACTTGAAAAATCACCTTTAAAATATGGAGTTCTTTAGGAAAAAGGCAGCATTCGATTTATCTTCAGAGCTACTATTCAAAGACTTGATTAAATGGGCATTATCTCACTCAAAGTGAGTACCTGAAAAGGACTTAGCCTCAAAGGGCCAAAGTCTTCTGCATCCTGAGCCATCGCCAGTCATCCTGATGAATAACTGGTCACTGGACCCAGATGGCTCTGGAGGAGAAAGTGAGATTGGTGACCTGTACAGTCCTCCTTCTCTCAAATCAAAGTCAACTGCAAGTCATGTCATCATCTCCCTGATGTCATGGTCCTCTTTGAAAACAAAGGACAAGCACAGTAACAGCAATATGGGCCCCAAATATCATACACGTGCCCAGACAGCAGAAGGTCATTGACTGCATCAGAGGGGGGCCTCAGAGACATCCTAAATGCCGCATCACTTAGAAAGCACGAAGCAGGGCCCAGCACGCTTCCCTTCCTCCTTCCCCACTCATACTGGAAGCACTCCTGGGGCATGCAAATGGATTGTGATGGTAACAGAGAAACATCACCTTGACATAAGACTATTCAGTCTGCCAGAAGCTCTTAAGAGTGAAACACAGGCCATGACTGAAAAATGGTCTAAATGTCATCATCTTCAAGAACCTTTCTGACATTTCAGTTACAAATAATTAAAGATCCTTTTTATAAAGAAAATGTCGACTCCCTGGTAATCAATTACTTTATATGAAGAAAAAAGGCATTGTTACAAGGTCTGAAAACATTTCTTCTTGAGTTGTATACAACAGGATCGGTTTAGATTCTAACTAGCAATCATCTTTCCCGTGTATGCCTTTCCTTTGTATTTCCTCTTTCCACGTGTGAATGGTATGTATCTGTATTGTATCATATGTTTTATTTGCCTCTTCATGGTGATACAGAAAAGCATGACAAAGGATATCCACAAGGATCAGCCCAGAATACTGGGACATTGAAAGGGTCAAAAAAACCCCAAACAACCCTACAGATCATAGCAACAAGAATGTCTTTAGTAGCAGAGTACCAAAAAAAAATGAGGAATTTCATCATTTCCTTTGAAAGCTTCCAGGATTGAAATTTCCTTCTGCCAAGACTGAGATGGTAGATTCTCAAGGGTTATGTCACAATGTACCAATCCTATCATAGATAAACCCTAATCATGTTGATGAAACTTAGTCCCAAAGTTACAACCCATCACACAGCTGTATAGGGAGTAAATTTGTCTAACCAGGACTGGTAAATCTGTTCAAGTCTTGTGAAGAATCCAAACACCACAGAAGGCTTCCCATGAACAGAATCTCCAAAACTACCTCCTTGGGACATTCTGTTGCTTGCTGAACCTCTGTGGGGTTGGGTCATGATTCTGCTCAGGGTCGCTGGAAGGAAGAAGAAGAGCAGCCCTGTCACTGCCCAGTTCAGTTTACTGGCTTCTAGAGGCTGCAGTCTGGCCCTTAAGTCTCCCAGTCATTCCTCCTAGTCATCCAAGATGGCGCCCCACAGGAGGCAGAGAGTTTTGAACCTCTTGGAGATAGAGCACATATTGTTACACACCTCTTATAGGAGAAGAAAATGGGTCTCAGAAGTGTGAAGCTGACTTGGCCCAGACACACACAAATCACATTTCTAGAGTACTTTAAGGTTTTCAGAACATTTTCTATACAACAACCCTGTGAGGAAAGATGGAACAAGTATTAACATCTCCACTTTATAGAGGAAAAACTAAGGTCTAAAAAAATAAAAAAACAATCCCTTAGTTACTTTAGTGTCAAAGCTAGAATTTGATGCCAGAATTCCTGACAAAGTCTAGGATGCTTTCTATTGGGCCATTTTAAGATCATTATAACTAATGGCGAGATTTACTTTTAGGAACTGACTCCTTTCTGTTATCTGAACAATTTCTCTGTAAAATCTGGAAAGAGCAGCATGTGACCACTCACTGGTGACAGAGACAAGTAGGGGCAGATCACACTCTGTGTCCATTACTTAATACTGGTATCCAGGTAAGACTTATTTAAAATGGCCAACACAGGTAGATTGGAAGGAAGAGAGAAGGTGAGGAATTGTCCTCAGAGGGAAACATACAGCTTGAGAGATGTCTGTGGAATAGGATCAGGATTGTTGTTTCTGGTCAACTGGCCCCTATTTCTTCTTTCCCTCCTTCCCGTCCCCTCCCCCAGCCCCAGTGTAGACTCATGGTTTTTGTCATTGGTGGTTGGTTTGGTTGGTTTGTTTGTTTTTGTTTTAGCACTAGGTAACAGGGTTCTTACCATCTTTCTCCCCACTGACCAGCCTGAAATATTGTCACCACCATGCCCAAAGAGACTAACTCTCTTCCCCCAACCTCAAATTATTTTAGTATCTTCAACAAGGGAAAAATTAATTCAGTTACCAGCTTGTGACTCTGGGAGTCACAAAACTTCTCATTGGCTTGGGTGGCTCTCCAAGTTACAAAGGTATTGGTAGTCAGACACAAACACATACTCTTACGCACACAAACACATACACACAGAAAAGGGAGCTAAATGGGCTTGGGTGAACAATAATCAATGTCTCTAATCTAGAATCATAACATTTTGGAAGGACTTTAGACGTTATCTTCTTTAATATTCTGCTCAACATGGGGAATATAAAAGTTATGAAAAGGGAAAAGTGGAGGCTTTTCTCTATCATTTGAAAGCTACTTTTGTGACTGTGCTCTCCACTTTACAAGCCCAGAAGGCTGCATACCTCAAGGGGTTTCTTGAAGGAGGTCTACCATATCAGAGCAATAGATAGCCTAAGTGTGTTTTGATCTGGCTGTTGCTTAGCACCAAACATGTCTTTGTTCAATCAAAGTCTGTCTATCCCTAGGGTCACTAAATGCCTCAGACGGAACAGAAGAAATGAGGTTGGTAGAGCTAGAGTCTTCAAATTTGGGGCAATGTCATTACCAAAAATCCATTTATAGACAACTCTATTATTTCAAAACAGAAGGAAACTTTCTTTCTGAAGAATTTCAGAAAGAATTTTTTTTTCTGAAAATGAATATTTAGAGGAATCCTCCCAAAAATTACATATACTTCTACCTATATTCTATATATAACATGTATATGGTATATGTATATATATATATGCATGTGTGCATGTATGTGTGTAGACCTGCCTTTGGCTATATGAACCTGGGCAGGTCACTTAAAATCTCACTATTCAAAGACAACTCTCAAAGACTATATAGATTCCTAAGCAACCAATCTGCCTTGGTAGAAGAAATTTTATCATTAGGAATCCCCTTTATCAATGACATCACAATTCTGGCAAAATGTATGTTTATGTATATGTATACATGTCTATGTGTATAGGATATATAGAGTATTGGACATATATACTATACACATATATGGTATGTATATATGTATGTGGTTTGTGTGTATGTACAAATATATATTATATATATGTATATGCGCATGTACTGATATATATCACAGAGGGTCGAAATTTTGCTCGTGTTCCTCACAGATGAATTGAGTATATATATAAGAGATTTGAGAAAATAAAGTAACTTTCCAGTAATTACATCCAATATTGGATTTAATCTTGTTTGGGTGCAGTTCCAATAGTATTAGATTCCAGGAGATCAAAACCACCTACCTAGTCTTTCAAATTTCTTTCAAAATTAGTAATGTTTCTCCATTGGGGCTGAGTGTGTACAGGATACAATTGTTCATTCCCCTGGGAATTTTGCGGGTTTAGGATTGATAACAGTTCTTCAATGGAATTCTCATTAAGGATAGCTACAAAATTCTTTAAATAGTCAACTAGACAGCTAAAGGGAGATAGGCCAGCCAATCATGGAGCAAAGTTGAAAATTTTTAAGAGATTTCCGTCTGTCATCTTGCTTCTGTCAATGTCACCAGGGTTGTTATCCATTGACTTATCAAAGATGCAACACTCAAATGAATCCCTGAATGATGATGGGGAGGATTCCAAAGAAACTATGTATACTCAAAGCCTTCTCCTGATTCACAGAACGGTCACTCATAGATACAGGCAAGCATTCATTAAATGCTTGATGAATAGAAAATTTCCAGGAAAATCTGAAAAGAAAAGCACCTTCATTTAATTAAAACAAGAGAATCTATAATCTTCCTCAGAATTTTTGGTGCATCTTTTGTGGAAAGATCTGAATTACCTTAATAAGGCACTTCAATAATTAAGTAACATTTTATGTGGTTTGCCTAGAAATAATATTAGTAAATTCAGAAGTAAAAGTATTCATTTCCCTTTGTGTAAAAGTCACTTCAGAGGATGTGGAGGCAATGGAATGACATGTCACTCAACATTGATCTACTCTGAACTTGTATATACCTAGTGTAAAGGAGAAGTTAGAGTATATCATTATCAATTATAGTTAAAAAAATATTTATATAACAGCAGGCAAATAGGTGGCACAGTGGATAGAGGACTTGACATGGAATCAGGAAGACTCATCTTCATGAATTCAAATCCATCCTCAGACATTTGCTAGCTGTGTGACCCTGGGCAAATCACTTAACCTTGTTTGCCTCAATTTTCTCATCTGTAAAATAAACTGAAGAAGGAAATGGCAAATCATCCAGTATCTTTGCCAAGAAAACCCTAAATGGAGTCATGAACTGAACAAGTGCAACAACAAATCTAAAGCTAAGTGTAATGCAGTAAAGAGATCATTTGAGTTCTAGAGGACATTAGCTTTCTCAAATTTCCTAGAATCATTAGATCTACTGCTGGATGAGACTTTATCAATTGTGTCTATTCTCCACGATATTACAAAGATTACTGACAACTGCACAGTCATCCCATCTTCTGATTCTTTCAATAAGCTGAGTTGTAGTTTACCCAGTCTTTGGTAATAAGTAGCATTGCATTATTACTTCTCTCTGGTTGCCATAAATTTTCTAGGAACTGGTAGTGGATTCAAGTCCTCTCTTTGACAATATACTTCATAAGTCACAAGCTCTCAGTGCCCAGAAAACTCTCTAAGATCATATATTATAGAGCAGATTCAGTCTATATTGGTAGAGAGAAACTCCTCTAACAACTGAGTGTTAAATACAAATAAAAATATCCTTGCAGGAGGCATATTGACTTAGAAAACCACAAATTAACATTAGTTATGTTATATATTTTACTGACTTTGTTAAATATTTTCCAGTTACATTTTAATCTGGTTCTGGTGGCAGTCCAGAATATTGGAGACCTCAAGTAGCCTCTAGACCTGATTTTGACCCTTCTACCCTGTACCAATGAACTCAGATTTCTTTTCTAAACCAAGTCCCCTTCATCCGTCACCAGACAAAGTTTATCACCTCCCCCCCCCATTTCCACTCTCTAACCCATTTTTGTTCTTTAGTTGTTCATTAAAACAACTCTGTTGCTGCTTTGTTTTCCTATTTTGGAGGCTTCCATTAATGTGTCTGTTAAGCCAATCAAAACGTCCTTTGCTTAGATATTCCTTATAGTAGTATATTGAGGCAGCTTTTCATTAATCAACACGTATTTTATGCTACTTCTTATATATAAGTTGTGTTTGGTGGTATGACTAGACCTCAGGGATGATGATGGGGGCAGTTGTACTATAAACACTAATAGAGAATTGCCAAATAAGACCTGAATAGTACACTACATCATATTGTCCCACCAAAGGAAAGCACCATTCGCCTTGTGATCAAAACAGTTCTGACATTGGCATCTTTGGTTTTGGTAAGGATCAGCCGTTTGGATCTCTTGGTCCACTGTCCCTGAAAGGGGAAACTATCTCAGCATTAGTTAGACTAAAACTAATGAGCCTAATCTTTGGTAGGTTTTTCACCAACAATCCAATGATTGATTTTCCATCAAAAGATCAAATAATTCACTTATTTTAGAGAAACAGTTTTCAGAAAACTCATTGATGGGGTGAAAAGTGAGAGGGATAGAAGGTGAGTCCTAAGAAAGTCTTTCCTAACAAAATAATGTATTAGGAACCAGTAGTTTCTGAAAGAAATGACTCTAGTGAAATAGAACCACAGAATGACAGAACTAGAAGAGACTTAAGGAATAATTTAGTGTAATCCTCCTCCTTGTCCCCCCATTTCTATAGGTAGAAAAATATGCCCAAAGAAGTGAATGCAATGCAATGCAACAAATATCTATCAAACACCGCATATGTACAGACCACATTGTGAAGGAACACAATGGATAGAGCAGGGAAGTCAGGAAGACCTGAGTTAAAATCCAGCTTCAGACACTCAGTAGCTGTGTGACTCTGGGCAAGTCACTTAACCTGTTTGTTTCAGTTTACTAAACTTAAAATAGAGATAATAGCACCAATCTTACACAGTGCTTGGTACAATGTAGGTGCCAATAAAGGCTTATTCCATTCCCCTTCCCTCCCACCCCCACTCTGATAGGCTTTGGAGAGAGACAAAAATGGAATGGACCCTCCTTTCAGGGATACAAGAGATACACACATAAGAAATTAACAAGTTTGGTACAATGATCCAAGGATCAGTGACCTCACCAATGTGACTATTGCTTCTAATGATGTAGATTGCAATCTACTCATGACTGCCCATCCTTTGTGGCTCTTGTCTATATTCTCCATAAGGGCATTCATTCAGCTTCCCTTTTCATGTTTTCTTCGCACCATTGGGATACCAAAGAAGAATGCTAGACGTCCATCAGCCATTCCCAGCTTGAGCTATATGACTGGTGCAATCTTTTAACCCATCATCTTTTTTTTTATTTATCCTCTGTGTCTTTAGAGACACTCTTTAGACTACTTTTATATACTACTTTAAACTACTTTATATAATTATGTATATAATATGGACATTATATATGACATATATACTACTTTAAACTAATTTATATAATTCTTTGGTTGTGATATATAGAAGCCTGATCACACCCTGAAATTGTGTTCCTTGATGGGCTTAGCCCCTGGATTGGAGGGATATGAACACTGTCAACCTTCTAGCACTGTGTACATATATATATATATATATATATATATATATATGACATCATTATTAGACTCCAAGTCTAAAAGAAATTAGGTCAGAGCAAAAACAGATCAAGTAATGGGTGAGTTAGAATTGTAACAGGATCTCTGGACCTAGGATCTTGTCTAACCCTCTCAATACAAAAAGATGAAAAATGAAGCTCGAGTAAGGTAGAGCTGTCTAGGGTCACACAGTTAAGTGAGTAGCAGATCCAGGATTTGAACCCTGGTCTTGTTCTTCCAAATCTGTTGCTTTTAAGGCTAAAAATATACTCCAAAACTGTATTGAAAATTTGAACTGGCTAAGCTTTTATGAACCATGGTCGTAATTTTAAAATCACTATCTGTTGAGTGATTTATTTATTATTTAAATAATAATTTAAAAATCACTCTGTATAGTATATTGTATAGTACAAACTCTATACAATAAATTCCTGTTTTACACTAAAGTCTATCATTGGTGCCTCACTGTGGTGTGTAGGGGGCTCTATGTTCCTGAAGACTTTCCCAGTGGAGCATAACTTTTGGTAGGTATTACTGAAGTGGGCTTTGTGTTCAGGCCCAGCGATGGATGATGTTAACTGGGCCAGGCCTGTCACCTAGTAGTCTATGTTCCATATTGAATCTAAATGAGACATTTGTAGGTCATTAAATAGTTAATAAAAGGAGTTGTACTTGGCCATAGTAGGAGAAAGACATTCAATAAAGATACATATTTGGAACATTACTGTGCTGTAAGAAATGAGGAGCAGATTAATTTTGCAAAAACATGGAAAAATTTGCATGAAATAATAAAAAAGGGAATGAGCAGAAATAACCAAGAGAATGTTTTGTACAATAACAGCAATATTGTTTAAAGAACAACGCTGAATGATTGATATTGTAAATATTCAAATCAGCTATAAAGGACCTGTGAAGGAAGATGATATCCACCTCATCCTCAGAAAGAACTGATAAATAGAAGTATGCATGGTATGGTTTTATATATATTTATATATCTATGTTAAATGGCAGCCTTCTCTAGTGTGGGGTGGGGAGGAAGGAAGGGAGGGAGACAGTTCAGAACCTAAAATGTAAGAAAAAATAAATTTATAAAAACACAAGGATATGCATTGAGGATGCAGCGAGTTGATTGTGCTTAGCAAAGCTTCCCTGTCTCTGAATTGTTCTTTATGGTCCTGTCAACCAAGCATCAGAGTGAGGCGTGAACTCCTTGGTGCTGTTTTCTAATAGGAGATGAAGAAGTAATAGTAACAGCCTGAGCTTTTAGTCTCCTGAGTTAATCAAATCTCTAGGACAGTTTCAATACCTTTTCTGGAAAAACTAGTTCAATTTTCATGAAGGTGGGCAAGGTAGGATATTGTTCCTGTTACAAATGTTATGTCTGTCATTAGTTCAGAAAAAAACAAAATGAAACAAACTCATCCCTAGGTTGGAGCCAGAATGGTTAATTTTTTGGCCACAGAAATTCTCTTTTCCTCTCCCCTCTTCTTCTATTCTGCCTTTTCTCCTATCTTCGTATATCCAAGTAATTCTCTAAGATCTTCTACAAGATGATAGATAGTTGTGATCATCTTGGACTGAGGGAACTGTAGTAGTGTTGAATTATATGTAGAATTAATTTCAAAATGTTAAGCTATATTTTGAATGGTCTCATAATTGGTTTGCTGACATTAAAAAAACCAGAAAGGGTAAAATGGAAGACAATGATATAGCATCTTCTTTTATAAATGACCACCAGCTTTTGTACACCTCTTTTATCAATCAGTACATTTATTGAACTATGAAGCATTATGCTTTATAACTGAGAATGGGGAAAGCTGCTTTACCAACACCCTCACCTCAAAAAAAAAACATCAACTTGGAAATATATCATGCTTACAGGTACCTAAGAATCCATTCAGAAATGTATCATGCATTCAGCTACCTATATGATGGGGTAAGGGCAAACCAGCTATGTCATGAAGTTGTTCTTTTTTAAATTTAATTTTTATTTTATGGAATAAAAGAAGCATTTCTATAACATAGTATAATAAAAAAGATGATTACACATGAGATTTGACAAAGTTATATTTGAGACATGATACCTCTATCTGAAAAACTGTCTATAAATATTTTCCCTTAATTTTTTACTTTTACTCTGATCTTGGTTACATTTGTTTTATTTGTACAAAAACTCTTCAATTTAATGAAATTGAAATTATCCATTTTACACCTAACTTTGCTCTCTCTTGTTTATCCATCTGATATGTTCCATATTCTTTTAATTTTCTTGTAATGGCTCTCTTTATATCTAGGTCTTGCATCCATTTTGACTTTATCTTAGTAAATGGTGTTAGACAGTGGTTTATGCCCAGTTTTTGTTATACTGCTGTCCAGTTTTTCCAACAATTTTTACCAAATAATGAATTCTTATCCCAAAATCTTAGGTCTTTGTCAAACACAAGTTCACCCCATTCACATTGCTATTTGTGAATTCTCCTGCGTCTTATTTTTACTCACTTATTTTCCTTCTTAGCCTCTCTTTTTCTCTATCCTCTTTATCTCATCTTCTCCCCTTACCCTCCTACTCTTTATTTTACCCACTCCTAATGAAACTATTCTTGAAGAGTGTCTGTTGAAAGTAATGGGATGAGAGGGTGATGGTTAGAAAGCTATAGCATAAGATGAGGATTTATAAGAGGACACAGATTGGTCACAACTTGCAAGTGTGCTACATGGATCTGGGTCATCTCTTTACAAGGGCAGACAGAGAAAATGCTACTCTTCCAGAAGGCTACGTAAAGCTTTTGGTTTCATTCCTTCCTGTCCACCTGATGATAAACTTTAGCTGTGGCTCTGGTCAACATTTCGAGCAGAACCTTAGCTAGCCTTTTCAGAGTAGTTGACATTTGGACCTCTCAATGAAAATCCTTTCAGAATAGACCATGTATGGGGAAAAATATAGAGCATGGCTGTCATTCCAGAGAAGACAGAAATGAGGATCCCAGATTGGAAACTAATTTTAGCCACATGCCCATCCCACTGTCACGCTCTCCTGTATCTCTCCTATCTCACCGAATGGTAGCTCATGTGGCAGTCAGCTCTGCATAGCATTTACAGTCATCTCCATAACAATAGGGGAACATTTTGTTGTTCATTGCCATGGTAGCTATTTACCCAAATGACCAGGATATCATCACATTGCCCCAAAAGGACAGCACAGGAGTAAATGTCATCATTCTGAAGCAGCTGAGAAATTAGCTGCCAGCATCCAGTTGGCAGTCAGAACCTTCTGGATAATGGATAAAAATGGCAGTCCTCTAGGAATGGGAATTTATCACAGGATGGAGCCAAATGCTTTGCACTTGGACATTTTATCATTGGATGAATATTTGATAATGTCCTCAAAAGTATCTAGCAAAGGGGAGAAATATTTCCTGACTGAAGGCTGCCCAAATCATGTAATCAATGAAATCCAAATATGGTGCACACGAGAGAAGGAGAAGTCACTTACTGCACTTGGTGGCACCTCTTCTATCCTTGTTTTGTTTTGACATTGCTACTACAAGGTGAGGCATCCTACTGCCCTCTGGCTCCACTCATGATCCCTGTGAATGTCTAGACCCAAATTTCCTTAGGCTACTACTCAGGATACTAACTGTTCCTTTTTAATGGAATAAACATTTCTTGAGGGTTGGATCTGTTTCACTTCTGTAGTTTCATTGTCAGGGCGTAGCTTATAATATGACTTTAATAAGTGCTTCTTGATTGATTGATTCAACTTGTCTTCAGTTTGTGTCTGGTCTCCAAAACTACACTCTAACATCCCAGAGGGCAGACACTATCTCTAGTTAATATCAATATTCTTCATACAATTTAGCAGTGTTAGGTATTAACCAACTTTCAGAAATAGGTATGTATTTTATTTTCTTCATTGATATTTAAGGCCAAGTCAGAAAGTGGCCTACATACATGGGAAGGAATTAGTTACCACTTATGAATCTGTGTTTTAATTTCTTAGCATGGTAGTCAGAGTTCCATGAGCATTTATTAATTAAACAACTGCATGTACACTGGGTACAGCATGTTGTACTAATCCAGGGGAGACAGGAAGTTCAGATAGGACGATTTATCTGATTTCAAAGAGCTTATCATCACTAAAAAGAAAACAAAGATATCCAAATCACCTCACCTCTCTGGGCCTCAGTTTTCTTGACTGAAAAATGAGAAGGATGAGCTAGGTGACCTCTAGATACTTTCCAGCGCTGAACTTATGAGCTAAAGTGTATCAGACTTCTACTAAAGTCTCTGATGAAGGGAGAGTTTGCCAGTAGAGCGAAAGCTAGGGTAGGCTCTACCAAGCTGGCCAGGCTTCAAGTTCAGGTTTGGTGATGAAGTATCTAATCTGAGGACTAGCCTAGTTGTGCTTTAAGATTGTCTCAGGGTGATGAATCTTTCAGCTACAGCAACTTCATTATTTTAAAATTTTTCATTGATGTTTTTATGTCACCTTTTCCCCAAATGTCCTTCTTTTGCCTCCAGAGAACCATTTCTTCTATTAAATAATTTAAAGAGAGAAAAACAGTTGAGCAAAATTAATCAGTATACCAACTGACTCTAAACTTATCATACATCCATTTATCTATCTACACATATTAAATACATACTCATATATATGTGTGTATATATATGCATACATATATATACACACATACGTCTCTATATAAATGTTTCATATCCACAATCATCTGTCTCTGGAAAGAAGGGAGGGAAGTGCATTTTCTCATCTTTTCTTTAGGGATAAATCTACTCATTATAATTCAGTTTCAATTTTTAAGCTACAGAAACTCTTGAAAATCATCATGGAGAAGTAGCCTTGCATAATGGCCAAAGTGCCAGAAGTGGAGTTGAGAAAACCTGGCTTCAGATCCTAGTTCAGACACACACTAGCTGAGGGACCCCAGACAAATCACTTCCCTTCTCCGACACTGAGCTTCCTTTTCTGTAAAGTTAGGAATGACCATAGTATCTATCTCATATGGTGGTATTAAATGAGATAATATGTGTACAGTAGAGTGCTTTGCAAACTAAAGGTACTATAAAATGTTAGGGATGAAGATGATGATGATAAAGGTGATGGTGATGATGATGGTGATGGAGGAGGAGTGGTGGGAAGAGATTATGATTGATTTTTACAGAGGTATCACCCACATTGGCAAAATCGTAGACCCATGAGGAAGATGAAATGCATTCGACAGGTATAAAAAGATTGAAGTTGGGGATATTGTTGTTAAGTCATGTCTCACTCTTGGTGACCCCATTTGGAGTTTTCTTGGCAAAGATGCTGGAGTGGTTTGCCCTTTCCTTCTCCAGCTCCTTTGACATTTGAGGAAGTGGAGGCAAACAAGCTTAAGTGACTTACCCAGGGTCACACAGCTACTACGTATCTGAGGCTGGATTTGAAGTCAGGTCTTACTAACTCCAGTCCCAGGTGCTTTATCTACTAGGTGAGGGTGGGAAGGAAGGTGAAAAGTGACAGAAAGGATTCACAGAGGAGGCAGCATTTGGGGTGGGTGAAGCCACATTTGTGTTTCTATTTATAAGGTTGCTGTACACACTGCTTCACTTCAAACCAACAGAACCTGTTTCCAGGTAGAAAGCAAAGAATAAGTCTCAAGCTGAAAGCACAGGATCAGGGATGAAAGTTTCATCTACTGCACTGCAAGAGAGAAAAGAAAAGAGACCAGGCCTCTCTGGGGCTGCTACCCTCTCCACATGCAGTGATGCGGAGTCCTTGCTGAATTGCATCATAATTAGAGCTGTTCACAAATAGAAAAGTGATGGAAAGCAAATGGAGCAGGAAAATCTCTTTGTGTTTTAGCTTATGGGGCCTGTCATTTCTCTAAGCTCACTTCACCTCTCAGAGTCTGAGTTTTCTCACCTGCAAAATGAATGGGGATAATTAGGTGATGGCTCACATTTTTTAGTGTGAACATTCTGAGATTCTTTAATTCTATTAAACTTGAAAAGTAGTTAGTCTTTGGGAGTGTGAAAATAGAACCTTGTCAGAATGTTTCATGTGGGGTTAGACTGGAAGACCTTAGAGGTTCCATCCAACTCTACAATCTCTTGAGTACTTACTCTTGTAAGTTCCTCCAGAGCATTCAACATAGAATGCGATTTATAAATATTTAATTTTACTCCCTGCTTCAGCAGCACACTAATACAGATTCCCCATTATTTTTAACTTGACAACTCTATTAGCACCTGTATGTATGACCCATTGGACTTGGCATTGGGGAACCTGGGCTCAAAATTCTGCCCCCAGACACTGATTAGTTACGGATCATCAGAAAGTCATGAAACTTCCCAGAGCCTCAGTTTCCTCATCTGTAGAATGAGGATACTCATACTTGCACTCCCTACCTTATAGAGCAATTGTGAGGATAGCATTTCACAAACTTTAAAATACCTTAAATTTTAATTACTGTTGTAGCTATTATGTGTGATGGATCATAGAACACTCAGGTAAGTATAATTGTGAAATTAGCTAGAGAAAAAATGTATCCAAAGGTGGGAAAACAAACAAATATCAACAACAGCACAAAACGCAAAGGAAGCATTTAAACCCAAGTCTTCTTGACTCCAGGTGGGCCAAGTCCAGGAGCAGCCTCTTGCTTCAAGGTTCAGGTAGGGACTTCTCTGCTGGCATTTAGTGCTCTTTACAGCCTGGTCCTTTCTTACTTTTCCAGTCTTATTACCTGTTTCTTCCCTACTCATTCTCCAATGCTCCGCCATTCTGGCCTGTCATAGTTCTTCATGTGGAAGAGGACTGATGACATCACACCCTCACAGGGTGGTGACCTGATTGGCACATAAATTGGATTTAAGTGAGGCAGAGTTGAATCAGTCATCAGCCTCACTGTCTCTTCCAGAGTCATCCAGAGTGATCAAGCTCTAAGCTCTCCACAACATCTGCTTCAGCCACCTTCATGGCCATTGGAATAAATTGTTCCCATTAACCCATTCTGCCAGGGGAAGTCTTCACATGCTTGAGGCAGACATCCCTCTAACCCACTAACAGCTGTAAGGCCTTTGATTACCTGTTGATTACCCTTGTATCAGTAAGCACCCTGGCATACACATGAGGGGGCCTGCTATCATAGGTTCTTAGATATGCATTTCTAAAAGGAAAACAACTTTAGAGGGGTTCAACAGTCACTTTAATCAAGCACATGTATCATTCACTTACTTCAGGAGAAAATGACAGCACCCTGAACTTTAGAGAAAATACAGAGAAATAAAAAACCAACAGACAGAGCTTCCAGCTGTCCAACCACAAGCAACATACATCACAGATCAACAGACAGAACCAATTGTCTGACAATACATACCATACACTCTTCAAATTGAAGAATTTACTGTCAGTATGGTAGCTGACCTTGATGCCGTGTTCATCCTCATTGAAAGCATTTGACAATATGGCTGAAAACATCATGCTAAAAAGCATGGGAGCAAGCACCCAGCCCTGTTTCACTCCATTGGTGACTGAGAAGGCACGAGAACATTGTCCGCTATCCAGAATCTGGGCAAACATGCCATCATGAAATTGAAGTACGATACTGATAAACTTCTCTGGGCAACCAAATTTTGATATAATTTTCCATAAGCCCTCATGATTAACAGTGTCAAAGTTCTTGGTCAGAAACACTGTGTACAGACTGTTCTGCTTCTGGCATTTTTCCTGGAGTTGTTGAGCAGCAAACACCGTATCAACTTTTCCTCAGCCCTTTCTGAAGCCATACTGGCCACACATACCAAAGTGGAGGGAGTGTTGGTGCATGATTTTCTGTTTGCAGATGATTGTGCCCTCAGTGCAGCTTCTGAAGCTGAGATGCAACAAAGCATGGATCAATTCTCTGCTGCCTGTGTTAATTTTGGCCTAATAATTAACACCAAGAATTATTGATGCTGCTCCATCAGCCATCATCATGCCATCCATATGTAGAACCATTGGTTACAACAAATGGAGAAGTTTTGAATGCTGTGGATAAGTTCACTTACCTTGGTAGTGTACTTTCCAGGGATGTACACATTGACAATGAGGTTAATGCACACATTGCCAGAGCTAGTTCAGTGTTTGTGAGGCTCTAAAGAAAAGTTTGGGAGAGAAGATGTTCTAGACTGACTACCAAACTGAAGGTCTACAGAGCTGTTGTGCTGACCTCATTGATGTATGCCTGTGAAACAGGGACAGTCTACCAGCTCCATGCCAGGAAACTGAATCACTTCCATCTGAACTGTCTTAGGAAGATTTTGAAGATCACCTGGCAGGATAAGGTACCAGACACTGAGGCTCTTACTCGAACTAAACTGCCAAGCATTCAAACTATGATTCAGAGTGCAACTCCAATGGACTGGCCACATTGTTTGAATGCAAAATGTACACTTGCCAAAAAAAGATTATTTTATGGAGAACTCACATGGGGCAGGTGATCATATGGTGGTCAGAAGAAGCAATACAAGGACAGTCTCAAGGTCTCTCTCAAGAGCTTTGGATTTGACTGTGCAACATGGGAGATACTGACACAGGACCGCTCAGCATGGCAGGCCCACATAAGAAAATGTGCTGTGCTCTTTGAGCAAAGCAGAATTGAAACAACTCAAAGGAAACGTGGGATGAGCAAATTTGGAGTAACCACCCCAAATGTTCACATGGCCTATCTGTGCCCAATCTGTGGTAGAGCATTCTGAGCTCATGTTGGTCTGATCAGCCACAGTCAGACACAATGAAACTTGACTTGGTGATGTCATTTTGGTCCTTTTTGAAAACGAAGGACCACAACCAGCAACATACCATACATAGTTACCAGAGAGACTCTGGGTGCTCTTTTGCAGCTGCCCAGAGTCTCTTCTGACCAAACAAACACTTCCAATCAGTAGGCCCGAAATACCTCAGAGTATTTATACATTTTTCAGAACCAGAGGGCATCACAACCCTTGAGAACCAGGGCTTCATTAACAAAAGTTGTGGTCTTTCCTATAAATCTCCCCTAATCAAACTCCCTTTAATGGTCAGGCCCATTAATGGGTGGGGAAGATCTTTAATCTCATTAGCATTACAGCTCTGAAACTGGTGTAGCCCATCTGCTAAGAAGGCTTTACTGGGGTGTGGTTTCTGCACATGCTACAGCTTCTTGGGGCCACAGGTGAGAGTTGGGTGGATCAAGTGGACACTAAAGGTAGATCAGTAGCCCTACAAAGGGCTTGGCAAGCCCTTACACCAGAGGAGCTAGTCCACCAGTCCTCTCTGAACATCCCACACATACCATCCTGGCTTACTTGCTTTTCTGCTAGATAGTGCTGTGAATAGAACACAGGGCCTAGAATTAAGAAGACCTGAGTTCAAATGTGACCTGAGATACTTACTAGATATGTGACCCTGGCAAGTCACTTAAGTTCAGCTTGTCTCAGTTTCCTCATCTTTAAAAAATGGAATAATAATAGCAGTGAATTTAAAATCAGATATTTGAAAAGTACTTTTCAGACCTTAAAGCACTTTAAAATTCTAATCATTATTATTATTTTGAAGAGAAGGAAACTGAGGCCCCCAAAGGGGAAAGTACTTATTCAAGGCCATATAGCTAGTAAGTGAAAGAGCTGGGATTTGAATCCAGGTCTCTTGATAGCACTCTCAATGTCTTTTCCTTTCCACATCTGATCAGATGGGATTTTTTATCTCTTCCTCTGATCCTAACAAGAACAAGGGGCAGCAGACCCCTTCTGAAAGGCAGCTAGATCTCAGTCTAGGCTGAAGCAGCTGGCTACTTTCTTCCATAGAACTGCTAATTTATTTCCCAGGCTCAGGAGGTTTCTTCTACCACACCAGGTGGTCTTGCAGCCTCCAAACACAGCATTAATTCAGCCTATTTATATTCAAAATTTAAGGCAAGAGTTCAGTATCTAGAGCTATCAGGGGGCCTGTCCCTAAATTCAAGGGAAAAGGCAAGATACTGATTCTCTGAAAAAAAAAACTTACTTGAAGTGAGGCATTGTGGTGTACCGGGATAAAACAAGGAACTTGGCCATCAGAAAACAAGGGTTTGAGCCTGGATTGTTGCTTCCTCTCTATATGATCTTGGATAAGCCCCTTCCTCTCCCTAGGCCTCAGTTTCCTCCTCTCCAAAATGAGGAGGTCTTTCTAAGGTCCTTTCTAGCCCTGACATGGTGTGATCCTGTAATTTCAGAGGTGAGAAATCATTTAGCCAGGCCCTCCCCCCACCACCTCTTAGCCCTTATGAGGATCACACCCTTTCCATCATGGGGTATCATCAACCCTGACACGTCCCAAGCTCTGCTTCACTTTCCAACCTTTCAGCACCAAGCCTACGACACACATTCCTTCTGAGCCCAAACACAGGCTGTTGCCTTGTGCAACAAGAGGCCCCGCACAACAGACACACACCAGAGTCCGCCATGAGGGGAGGGGAATGGGTTATCAGAGATCAAATTCCTGTGAGAACCACTTCCTCCCAAACGGAAAGTCCAGGTCCTTTTTTGAGGGCTAGGATGGATGCAATCCTTTGCTATACAGGGTCAGTTACAGAGGATTTCTCTCCTAGGAAATCTAATTATCTGTTCCCAGTTATGGCCAATTATATTGGCCGTATAGAGGGTATAATGATAGACTCTGAGAACTGGGAAGGAACTTAAGAGTCATGTAAGATCTAATATGCTGTAGTGAAAAGAACCTTAGGCTGGAAGTCAAAATGGGTTCTAGTCCTGGCTCTGAGATCTATTAGTGATATATGTTTGGGGTATGTTTGAGAGTGGCGGGGAAGAAGCATGGTGGAGAAGGGAACAAGCCTTTCTATACTAGGCACTGTGTTAAGCACTTTACGAATATCTCATTGATCCTCACAACAACCCTGACAGGGAGGCGGTGTTATTATCGCCATTTTGCAGTTGAGGAAATTGAGGCAGAGTTTTCAATGACTTGTCCAGGGTCACATAATTAATATTTGAACTCAAGACTTTCTGACTCCAGGTCTAGCGCTCTATCCACCTTGCTGCCTAAAGGAAAGTCAATCTGCCTCTCTGGTTCCCATTTTAATTATCTATAAAATTAGGAGGCCAGGTTAGCAGATTTCCAAGATTCCTTCTGGCTATGATATTCTGCAACTTGGGTTCAAGTTCCCCCTGTGTCATATACTAGTTGTGTGATTTTGGGTAAATTATTCCAAATCAGTACTTCTATATGTAGCATCCCCTCTAGGCTCATTTTTCTCTCAACTCACACTGATACTGGCAGGTTGGGGGCCTCAGAGGAATGGCAACCACTCTCAGAGTTCTAAAGGGCAACCCTGAGAGGCTGAGGTTCTTTGTTACTGGTACATGTGTACATGTGACTCTCTACCAGTAGGTTGCCCATGAACAATTAACTAGTTGAATTCTATTTAAAAAAGAAAAAGGGAGATTAACTGAGAAGGTAAAGTAAGAACATTTGCCTTGCACTCACAAGGTCCCTGGGCTTAAACATAAAGTACAAAAGTAGAGAAGCACAAATGGAAAAAAAAAAAACATGGGGCTGTGGGATGCCTCAGCAGTTCTGGCTCTAGGAGTCTTTTCTTCCCTGAATTGAGCCCTCAAGTTTCCTAGCTGGGTCCAGCGAATATTCTGGGCCTCTGAAGAATCCATAGTTGGCACTTTTCTTCACTGGGAGAGGTTGTACTTAGTGAAGCCACCACCATCTTTGAGTAACTATTTTTCGATATCCATATGGATATGGCAGCTGTTTCCACTGCCATTGACTGCTGTTATGATGATGACTACCGATGTTGTCTCCTCTGGTCATTGGTGGGACCTATAAATGTCCCACACTCCCAAGGTTGATTCCTGGACATAGATCTGTTGTAATTCTGTCTTGCTTCACATAAAGAAAGAATACAAAAGAAACAGATATGGCCATGTGCTTCTGACTTGCAGCTGGGTGGAAGGAAAGGCATCCCTTCCTTCTACCACCTGACTCATCAGGCAGGTCAGAGGCTTACCTCCTCAAAGAAGGAGATGGAGAGTGGGGCAGGAGACTCCTGTCCTGGGCACACTTAACTTCCTGCTGAGTAATTCTTGTGTTACCAGTTCTTGTGGCTCTTTAGACAATTAATTAAAAGACTTTTTGTCATCACACAGTGCCATCATTTGGACTGATACCAGGTAGGAACTGTATGGGTAAGTCCACCCTCATGACATGTAAAATGGGGAAAATAATACTTGTACTCTTTTCCTGATGGTGTTATTATGACAGTTCATGAAAGGGGAGGTAGTGTGGTACATTAGAAAGAATGCTGGATTAAAAATCTGAAGGCTCTAGTTTCAAGTTCTATCCTATCACTATGGGGTAGTTAGGTAGAGCCATAGTGCAAAGAGTGCTGGGTCTGGAGTCTGGAAGACCTGAGTTTAAATCCAGCCTTAGACATTTACTAGTTATGTGACCCTGGGCAAGTCACTTAACCCTCTTTTCCTCAGTTTCTTCATCTGTAAAATGAGCTGGAGAAGGAAATGGCAAAATACTCCACTATCTTAGCCAAGAAAACCCCAAATAGGGTCATGAAGAGTTGAACGCAGTTGAAAATCGCTATCTGCATGACCTTGGACAAGTTACTAAACCTTTTAGTTTCCTTGCTTATAAATTAAAAGGTTTAGATTAGGCACTCCAAGTTCCATTCCAACTCTAAATCTTTGATTCTCTAAGCTTGTTACAATGTTTTGTAACTGAAAAATTAAAAAAATACTTTCTTCTCTGTATTTTGTTTGACTAGTCTTTTTTGCTTAGGGTAGGGTGGTTGTTGGCAAGACCAATTGGAGCACCATTATTTTGTTTCTTATCATGATAGTGTCCACAGTCCTTTTTTTTTCCTCCATTTCATTAGTAGAAGTTTGAATGAATTTTCTTTTAAAAAATTGTTTCAGTAGTGGGTGGTCTCACTGAATTGCTCTGGCATATGCAGAATGTACAAGTCTGAAAAGGAGAAGTGGTCAATCTGATCCAGAGTGCCAGAGAATTGCTACAATCTTTGCTAAATGATGGAGTCCATTTTATTATGGGAGGAAGGAGGAAGGGAGGGGTTAGGCATTTCTTCTCCTAAGTGTCTTCCAGGCCTAGGAATACCATGACCATTGGGCCTTTCCCCTACTCCCCGTTCCTAGGGGAAGGCTGAGCAAGGCACAAGGAGGTAGGAATTTTCATATAATGACTGACTTTTGTAAGCATCCTCCTTTGGTCCCTCAAGGAAATAAAGGAATTTATCTTAATTGTATTGAGTTAAGAAAGTTTCTTGTAGGTCCAGTTGCAATGGTTGGGGCCTTGGCTTTTGCTGAAAGAAAGAAAGGAAGGAAGGAAGGAAGGAAGGAAGGAAGGAAGGAAGGAAGGAAGGAAGAAAGAAAGAAAGAAAGAAAGAAAGAAAGAAAGAAAGAAAGAAAGAAAGAAAGAAAGAAAGAAAGAAAGAAAGGAAGGAAGAAAGGAAACTGGAGAAAGTGGCAAATTTTTAAGACATAGTTGTCTACCAAAGAGTATAAGGATGTCAAGCAGATGAAGTTTCAGACGCTTCTTCCAGGGCCAGTGGTAATTATGAGGGCTTTGACCTTGCTCTTCCCTGCCTCCAGGAAGGCTGAGGAAAGGGCCAGTGGGGATCTTTTAGAGGACCCAGCCACTACTCCTGGTGGTGGTTCAATGACCTCAATAGCTGAGGCATAGTTGTCTGTGTGAGAGAGGTGGAGGGGTGGGGATACCAAGCAGATCAAGCAGCTGGAGATTCTTTCAGTTCCATTGTTCAGTCTGCTCTTCTGGGGAGAAAACTGGGGAAGGTATCTTCTGGGAAGAAGAGGTTGATGTTCACATTTCCATGGGTTTCCTTTCCTTCCTTCCTTCCTTCCTTCCTTCCTTCCTTCCTTCCTTCCTTCCTTCCTTCCTTCCTTCCTTCCTTCCTTCCTTCCTTCCTTCCTTCCTTCTTTCCTTCCTTCCTTCCTTCCTTCCTTCCTTCCTTCCTTCCTTCCTTCCTTCCTTCCTTCCTTCCTTCCTTCCTTCCTTCCTTCCTTCCTTCCTTCCTTCCATTCTCCCTTGGCCACTGGTACCCAGATGGTTCCAGAGGAGAAAGCGAGGCTGGTGACTTTGCACAGCTCTCCCTTCCTTAAATCCGTTTCACTTGCATGCCATGACATCACCTCCCTGATGTCATGGTCCTCTTCAAAGACGAAGGACAAAGAGCAATCCTTTCTTAGTCTCAGAAATGTTGGGCCAGAAAAGTTTCAAAGACTGGTGATGATCCCTGCCATGATGAAATCTTGAGTCTAGTTGTGAGGAGGAAACCCAATACAAGAGAAAAAGACCTTTAGGAGACAGCACATACTCAAGGGTCAAGTTGTGTGGTATCTAAGCTGACAAAATGCTGTAGGAGTTCAGAGCCAGCCCAGAGATGGGGAAAAAGGGTCCCTTGGTTTGAGTCTCCGCTCTGGGCATTCCACAGAGCTGGTGCTATGGACTTGAAAGGCCTCCAGAGACACAGGGGAGAGATCAGTGTCAACTTTTCTTCCAAAGTTATGGCAAGGACAGCAGACTACCTCTGCTCTTACTATCAGAGGCCAGGGTCTGAGGGCCTATTCTAGGATGGGGAGATTAGTGTGCCCTCCCCCCTCAATACCCGACAAGGGGAAACACACCCAAGGCTGTCCGGAGATAGGAACACTCTGGGAAACCCCATGCCTGGGTGTAACCAGAAACCCATGTGGAGGCAAGAAAGGCCCTGCAGGTATGGGTACTACAGGGTAACCATGGGGCACCCTCTTCCACCAGAACTAGAAACCATCTGACCCCATGGGGAAATCCCTGACTAGCTTAACCACCCACCACTATGTTCATGTAGTCAACCTTCTTTTGACTTTCAGATAGGAGTGATGTTCATCTGGTGCCCATTTCCCCCATCTCATCTTCAGTGTTTGTGTATACTTTCCTCACCCAGTTTTGAGAAAGAACAAGTCCCACTCCTTTCTTCCTCCTGTCTACACTCATTTGTTCTTTCTTTGACCCTTCCTTCTGTTTCCTCATTTTCAAAACCCTCAGAACAAAACCACCACTCCCCTAGGACCTCTGTTTTTCTTATTTAACTTCCTCAATACTCTTAAATATTCAATACTCAAAACTCCAAGTTTCTGAAAGGTTATGTGTTTCTTCTCTTCTTATTAGAATATTAGCACTACATCTTCCTATGATCTCTTTTGAGTTTTCAAAAGAAATATGCCTTTCTAGGTTTCCCAGGATCAGAGTTTGTACATCAAAGTAGAAACGCAGTTCTACAAAGAAATTACAGCAATATATCACACGTATCATACACAATGACCATGTGGGACTAATACCAGGAATGTAGGGTTGATTCAATATTAGGAAAAGTAACAGTATAATTGATCATGTTGACAACAAAAATAACAGAAATCATATGATTATTTCAAAAGATGCAGGAAAAGTTTTTGACTTTATATAGTACCCATTCCTATTAAAAAATACTAGAGAGCATAGGCATAAATGGAGCTTACTTTAAAATAACTAATATTTATCTAAAACCATAAGCAAGTATTATCTGTAATGGAAATAAGCCTTCCCAATACAAACAGGGTGAAACAAGGATGATTATTATCACCTCTATTATTTAATATTGTACTAGAAATGCCAACTATAGCAGTAAGAAAAGAAAAAGAAATTATAGCAATTAGAATAGGGAACAAGGAAAAAATATCAATTGCAGATAATGATGTTACACTTAGAAAATCCTAGAGAATCAACTAAAAAGCTACTTGAAATGATTAACAACTTTAGCAAAGTTGCAGGACATTTCAAAATAAACCCATAGAAATCCTCAGCATTCTTATATATTACCAACAAAGTCCAGGAGTAAGAGATAAAAAGAGAAATTTTATTTAAAATAACTGTAGACAATATAAAATATTTGGGAGTCTACCTGCCAAGACAAACCTAGGGACTATACGAGCACAACTATAAAATGCTTTTCACACAAATTAAGTCAGATCCAAACAATGGGAAAAATAATAATTGCTTATGGGAAGACTGAGCCAATATAATAAAAATGACAATTTTACCTAAATTAATCTATTTATTCAGTGCCATATCATTCAAATTACCAAAAAATTATTTCACAAAGCTAGAAAAAATAATAATAAAATTCACCTGGAAGAACAAAAGCTCAAGGATATTAAGAGAATCAATGAAAAACATGCAAAAGAAGTTGGTCTAGCCATACCAGATCTCAACCTGTATTCTAAAGTGGTAATTACCAAAACAATCTGTCACTAAGAGATACAGTAGTAAAACAATGGAGAAGATTAAATACAAATTACATTATAGTCAATAACTATTATAATCTAGTATATGATAAATCAAAGATCCAAGCTTTTGGAACAAAAACTTATTATTTGACAAAAACTTCTGGGAAAACTGGAAAACAATATGGCAGAAACTAGGTATAGACCAATGTCTTACACTATATACCAAGATAAAGTCAAAATGAGTACATGACTTACACATAAAAAGTGATCCCATAAGCAAATTAAGAGATCATGGAATAGGTTGTCAGATTTATGGATAAGGGAAGAATAGAGAGCATTACAAAAAGAAAAATAGATAATTTTGATTATATAACATTAAAAAGTTCTTGCACAAACAAAACCAAAGTTATAAGAAAAGCATTAAAAACTGGGAGGAAATTTGCAACAACTATTTCTGATAAAGTGTTCATTTCTGAAATATATAGAGAACCTTGCGAGTGCATTGGATTACAGTGAGGGAGGGCTGTGCAAAGTCACCAGCCTCACTTTCTTGGAATCATCTGGGTCCAGGGGCCAGTTATAGATCAGGACAACTGGCCCAGAATGAAATGGGAAAATGTGATCTTTGTAAGCTAAGGTCTTCTCCAGTTCTCACTCTGACTGAAGCAAACTATTCTAAAATATTTGAGATCTATGAATAAGTAAACAATCAAATGTAATTCTAGAAGATTGAAAAAGAAAAATACTGAACCTCTCATGACAAAAATGACAGTAATATGTAGATTAAAAAAATCTTTGGATGTGACTAATGTGACAGTTTTTTGTTTCACTTAGCTGAATTTATGTGATAACAAAGATTTCTTCTTTCTTTCTTCCTCTCCTTTCCTTCCTTTTCTTCCTTTCCTTTCTTCTTTTCTTTCTCCTTCCCTTCCTTCCTCCTTTCCTCCCTCTTCTTCCTTCCTTCCTTCCTTCCTTCCTTCCTTCCTTCCTTCCTTCCTTCCTTCCTTCCTTCCTTCCTTCCCCCCCCTCACCATTGCATAAGGAATGGTGGGAAGGAGAAAAAATGAACGTTTGATCACTGAAAAATTAGAGTTTTATTTTTTAAAAGGATACTTAAAATCATCTATTCATTAAAAATATTTTTTCTTGTTGAAGGATTATCTCAGCTTTGCAGGGTAAGTTAGTTCACAAGATAACTGATGGACTCTTTCTATCTTTATTTTGCCCTCTGGTTGTAATGGACCTGGACAGTTTTAATTCATAACTTCTTGAAATATAGTGCCCAAGGTTTTTTAAAATAATGGTTTATAGGGAGTCCAATGATCCTTAAAGTATTTCTCCTTTACTTATTTTTCAGGTCAGTTGTTTTTTAACAACAGGTATCTTAAATTTTCTTCTGTTTAAAAAAGCTTTTGGTTGTATTCTAGCATTTCTTATTGTTTTATGGTTTCTGTTTAGTTTATTCTAATTTTCAGGGAGGATGTTAATCCCATAATATTTACCACTTTCTCTTATAAACTATTTATTCTCTTTCCAATTCTTTCTTCAAAAACTTTTATTTCACTTTAAAATCTCTTGCCTCATTTCATATATAAATATATATATGTGTGTGTGTGTATACATATGTTTACATAAATATGTATTTCTTGTGAATAATCTAATTTTTCCTTTGAGTCTCTGCTTGCAATTGTTATCATGTTAGATCTGCAATATTTTTATGCTAGTCAGTATTCTCTTTAATACTCATCTCTCTAGCAGTAATTCCTGGATTGAGGTTTCATGCTGGAGTCAGGCTCTGCCCTCTCCTACACTTTTGGGTGGGATGGCTGGCTCTGCATGCTCTTCTGTCAATTCTGAGTCCCTTTAAAGCTAAAGATAAATGCACATCTTTTCCCATTTGTTTTTCCAGTTTCTGTCATATCCCTTAGTTAGTGCCAAGATACGCAAGATATTTTCCTTGAAATCTCAAAAACCTTAAATATACTGGAAAGAGAAGGATAAATAATATCTGTCAGCCTTTCCTGACATTCCTGCTATCAGAGTAAGGTCCATGTGCCTCTTATAGGAGGATAAGTCAAAACAAAAAAGTACAAATAAGTTCATGGAACCTGGTAAAATTATAGGTTTAAGAATCAAAGTTTTGGTTATGGTATAAAAAAAAATACCCAATTGTCAAGCTAGACCAGGAAAATTCCAGTTTGTTAAATTTACTGGCTTAGGCACATGTGAACTTCTACTCCCTGCCTATATATGGCAGGGCTGGTCTTCCAGCTTCTCTGGAATTTTATTCAGCTCCCACCACTGCCCCTCCCCTCCCCTCATTGATTTCTATAGCCAAGCTTTCATTCTGATTCAGGAATTATATCACCCTATTACCTGATCTCAAATCTGCTCTTTTCAATTTGAAATCTCCATGGAGAGGTGGGCTCTTCTTGGATCTTCAAAGAGACATGGAGCTTTTCCTTAGGAAGAAGGAGGTATTCTCCTCTCTCAAAATGTTTATCCAAGTGAAATCTGGTTAAACTGAACCCCTAAGGAAAACTTGAGGAGTAAGAGCAGTCTCAAAGGGATGCTTATGGAAGGGGTAGGAAATATTCTCACCTCTTTTTCTTGGCAATTGTGGTGGGTTGATGGTGCTAGTATTTTGGGTGTGCTTTGTGTGTTATAGTCTTAGAAAGACAGGATTTTACTTAGTTTTGTAAACAACCTCATATTTGTAGTTTAACCCTCTCATTTTATAGATGAGGAAGCGGAGACTCAAAATGTGAAAGTGACTTGCCCGTGGATACCCAAATAGGAAATGGCAGAGCTGGGATTTGAACCTAGATTTTATTCTACTGTACTATAATATACAAGGCTAGGCTAGGCTAGGCTGGGTTATTCTGTACTGTACTGTATTGTACTGTACTGTACAATATCATATATCAATGTCAGGCTTTTTTAAAATATTAAGTGGTCAAAGAGCCACGAGGTTGGTGACCTTGCACAGCCCTCCCTCACTCAAATCAAAGTCAACTGTGAGTCATGTCATCATCTTGATGTCATGGTCCTCTTAGAGAACAAAGGGCAAATGCAGCAACAATCTTAATCAAATGTGTGAGACTTACTAATCAATCATTTGTCCTCCTGGGATCTCACGAGGCATCCCAAATTTAGGACCCTTGGCCATCACCCTAATACGATGTATTCCTTTCAGGGTGACTCTAAGACTGGCAGAAGCTTGGGAATGCTTCCTATTAGGCAGACAGGAAGGGAGACAATCAAGTGTTAAATAGAGTGACCCAGATTCACATTTTGTGAAGAATTCACCTTGCATCGTAATTGAAATCAGGTCCTGAAGGATGCTGCTGCTTAATAGATGCTTGGGCAGGGCCACCTGTCATCATTTGACAAGACTTTCTTCTGCAATGAATCCTTGTGTTTATCAGGGCTGAATACCTTAATCGCAGGAATAAGCCTTTAAGTGTTCTAAGAGGGGCTGTCAGGTCCTAGGATTGTCAGGACACCTGCTCTTTGAAACACTAGAAAGAGCATAGTAACCATCCTGGCAACGAGGGCTCAGTGAACACAGAAATCCATCAACAGACAATTCAAAGGATCATAGGATCATAGATTAGGAGCTAGAAGGGACCTTAAAGGTCATCTTGCCCTACCTTCTCATTTTACATCTAATGATTTAAAGTGTTGGTGGGGCCCAAGGGGTTAGGACTCTCTCCCTCCTCTCTCTCTCTCTCTCTCTCTCTCTCTCTCTCTCTCTCTCTCTCTCTCTCTCTCTCTCTCTCTCTCTCTCTCTCATGTTCCTCTCTGTCTTTCGGTCAATCTCTCTCTCTGTCCCTGTCTATATCTGTCTCTCTGTCTTTCTATCTGTTTTCATCTCTATTTCTCTTTCTTTCTTTGCCTTTCTCTCTGTCTCGGTTTCTCTATCTCTGTCTGTTTCTCTGCTAACAACCCACACATGCGATCTGGACCAAGTTCAGCCCTAAAGAATCCTGACTACCCAAAAGAAATGACAAGCTTCTTTTTACCCTCTTACAACTCATTATACCCAACTTTGGAGCCCTGGAAGAAATTAATTAAAACTTAGCTTTGGCTTAGGAGTCTCCAAGGATAATAAGAAAGGTACTTATTGTATAATGTAAGTCAGGATGGGCATTTATTTGCTCTACACAAAAGAAACACTTAACACAAAGACCCACAAACATGCATTGACAGAAAATTTAAACAAGTAGCTATAATAACTTGTTACACTCTCATAAGAGGTTAAGCCTTAAAACCATCATTAAAACATGGCAGCTGATGTTGCTGAATAGGCATTTTACATTTCACTTTGGCTCTGTGCTCTCTTTGGCTCTGGAGGCCACAAGGTGACCTCCAAAAACAAATACCTCCATCTTAGTTTTACTTTTTAGTCACCTATTCTCAGGAAAAGAAACACAAAGGAGAAAAGATAACCTGGGTGCCAAAGGCCCGGTCTCAGCTTGCCTAGCTGAAATACCATTTTAGTTGTCATTCAGTGTCAGAAGGGCAGCTAAGTAGCACAGTAAATAGAGTGCTGGGCATGGAGTCAGGAAGACTCCTTTTCCTAAGCTCAAGTCTGGCTTCAGACACTTACTATGTGAGCCTGGGCAAGTCACTTAAACCTGTTTGCTTCAGTTTTCTCATATGTAAAATGAGCAGGAAAAGGAAATGGCAAACTACTCTAGTATCTTTGCCAAGAAAACGCTAAATGGGGTCACAAAGAATTGTACATGACTGAAAATGATGGAACAACCAAGTGTCAGAAACCATAATGCCAACATACAAGAAAGTATGTCCTCTACTCCCCCAACACCCATTGTCCTCACAGACACTTGAATGAGAAAGAGCTACTTTTCACACGAGAGAGGCAAAGGAAGAGAAGGAGCTAGAGGTGCTCTCTCTTTTTTATCTCCTGCAGGAGCTCCACCTCTGATGCTCTATCTGCGGTGGAGAGGACCAAAAGACCGCTTTGGTTTTGCTGTTTCAGTGTTACACAAAAGACAAGACCTTTCAGAGCTGAGTCCTATCAGCCAGAAGCAGGCAGGACATCCCTGCCCAAGCTCCATACTCATTATATATGGACGAGAAATCAGAAGCTATGAGAGCTGAAGTGGTTTGCCAAGGGTCACACAGGTAGCCAGTAGCAGATCTGGGATCTAAGCCTAGGTCTTCCGTCTTTAAATCTAGCACTTTTCTCATTCTACAGAACTATACGCTTCTCATATCGCAGCTTGTCCCATTGACTTGTGGTGCCTTTACTGGTATCACGTGGGCTTTTGATTCTGATTTCTTACTTTTGATTGAATTCAATTCAACTCGTTTCAGCTGAATACAATTCATTTCAACAAGCTGATTTAAATACTTACTCTAATGTAGCATGCTCACAAAGATGCCAAACAGCACAGTCCTTCCCCTCAGAGGAAGACACAGTAGTCTAGTGGAGAACACATCAGAGTCTAGAGACTTAAGTCTAAATTCTAGCTCTGCCATTGTTTTGTGACCAGCTTTGCTTTGTGACCTTGCAGGAGTCACTTTACTTGTCTGGATCCCAGTTTCTCCAATAAACTAGACATTAACTTGAAGCTACCTACTTGACAGATTTGTTGTAAATACTTTATAAACCTTAAAGCCTTATGGAAATAGGAGTCAACATTACTGCAAGGCCATAGTAATGGTCTAGCTTTCCACACACGTTCTCAAATACAGAGAAGTTTGTTTTGTCCTCTCTCTTGGCCTATTTCTCTGACTCTGTGACTTTAGAGCTGATTTCACAACTGCCTGTCTCTACCTGGCATCTACAGTCTCCTGACTCTCCATGGACTCTGTTAAGTCATATATTCTTGGATTCCCCCATCGGGACCAGCATCCTTCAGCTAAAGCAGTCTCTTAGCCAACGTGTTAACAAAAATGGAGCTACTGTTCTAACTTAGCTGGATTTCTGATGCCCTCTGCTGGTCCCTGTGAATCGTGCAGCCTCAGTGTCTCCTACGTAGCCAACATTTAACTGTAAATTCTAACTATAAATTCCCTCTTGGATTACAATTCGGCTCTGTAGTGCAGAGAAGCTGACCACTGCCCTCCAGCCTCATCCGTGAAAAATGCAGCCCTGTCTAGGGAAAATTCTACCTGGGGGGCTGAGCTGTAACTAGCTCAGTGTGGAGTTTGGGCTTTCCCCAGGGTGACCCTGAGTGTGCTGTGCTCACTCCTCAGAGAGAAGCACACATGCTGACTGCGGTCCGTGCCCCTGGTTCTAGTCATCTGCAAGGGCATAGCGTCCCCTTGCTTTCTTGCTCTGCCTTCCTCTCAGAACGCTTTGGGGTTGAGGCTGGAGCTGCCCCTTCTCCTGGAGGGGACTGCCCACTCCCCTGTGGCCCTCCAATTCTTAATGACCTAACTGAAAAAAATTCCTAGTTACATATCTGGCAATGGTAGCACACATGAGGGACATCTCCATGAGGGATAACCTTTTTATTACAGAGTTAAATTTAATTTATCAACCATCATTTATTAAGTTACCTACTGTGTGCCAGGGACTGAACTGGAGATACAAACCAAAAATTAAATAGACCTTGCTTTCATGTAGCTGACATTCTATTGGATACAATAACCCTGTGAAGTAGGGAGTATAAAGATTATTGTATCTATTTTACAGTTAACAAACTGAGGAAGATCAGTGCTGCAGGCTCCATAGCATTACTAAGGGAAGTCATTTCTTCTGTCCTCAGATCTGGAACACTGCTTGGCTCTCACTTGTCGACCCACTAACCTCCTTCCTTAGCAATATTCCTTTGGAAACACCAATACCTCTTTGGATTTCCTAGCCCAGATCCCACCAGTGACAGGCATAGAAAAGAACCCTGGTCTCAGAGGCAGGAAGGCATAGGTCTGAATCTTGTTTGTGATCTCCATTAGCTCTATAACCCCGGATGCTGGGCCCCATGATGTTGTTGAAGTAGGGGAGCTGAGGATGCCATATCACCTTGAACAGTGTTGTAAGAAGGAAAAGCGTTGAATAATTTTCTCACTTCACAGTTGCTTTTCGGGACCTTTCCCTTTGTGATTGTATGTTATTGTATGTTATTACAACAAAAAAAGTTGTGCATATGTTATCCCTTTCTCATCCTTCTCCCTTGCCCCTTCCCCAAGCCTTTCCTGCAATATTTCAACAGAAGGGTTGTTTTACCATAACAGCCAATGAGAAAGATTTTGAACAGAGGAGTGAGATAATAGAGTAATAATGCATCAGCGAATTGGATAGGGGATAGAAAGGCAGAAATCGCAAGGCAGAAACTAGGGCTGTGGAAGTGTGCGTTGCTGTGTTTTGTTTGGGGTTTTCTTGGAGGGGGGAGTGTCTGGATCTGTAACTTTCCATGAAGGAAACTCTTTTCTCCAATGGATATGGGTCATTCCTCTGTAATTTAATCTTTAAAAGTTGTCTGGTATATATGTGTATGCATGTAGATGTGATATACATATATGTGCATGTGAATGTATGCATGTATGTATGTGTATATATATGCATATTTATATCTGTGCATAATTGTTTCTTGGGGGAGGGAGGAAGGAAGGGGAAAAAAAGAATAAAGTAAAAAGTTCACAGCAGACAACAAAAGAAAGAAAAGATGGACAGCTCTGAAAGCAATGCGTGGTATTTCTTATATAGGCTTTCTTGAAATAAAAATTTATTACTGTATATTTTGAATTCTCTCTTATGTTCTGCTGTGCACATGGCAATGTTTTTGTTTCTTTTTTATGTTGTATTTAAGTTTCAGTATTAAAGTTTAAAATGTTCCTTTTTTTCTTATTGTGTATTTAAATTTTTGTATTTAAGTTTAAAATAAATTAGTAAACAAAAGTTGCTGGGGTACTGAAAGCTGAAGTTACTTCCTCATGACCACACAGCCGATGTGTGCCCGGTGAAGGACTTGAACCCTCTCTTCTGGAGTCTAAGGCTAGCTAAAGTAAAGCTAGTATTTTCATAGCTTTCTAAGTTATACAAAGTGCTTTCCCTATTATTTTCTTTGATCCTCTTTGATCCGAGGTAGAAGCTATAATTATCCCCATTTTATAGATTAGAAAACTGGGACTGAGATAAATGAATTTGCTCAGGATCACTGTAAAAGCAAGCAAAGTAGAATTTCTGTTGTTATCTTTTTGGAGTTCAGTTTCCCAGGCTCACTGAAAACATCTGAAGGCTCAATCTCCTTTGAACCCCAGTAGTTCACAGCTGTTCTGAGTTAAATGGGTTGTGATGCCTATCTTGCTCTGAACCTATTAGTTGAAAACTATATACATTGGGAGGTTGATATTTTGCTTTGGGGGTTCATTATGAGAAGGACTGTTTGAGACACTGAGTCGTCCTATGTTCAGACCCCCTGACTGCTCAGATGTAAAGGCTTTCTGGATCCAGTGGTATATGTAAAATATATAGCAATATTGCTTTGATTCAGGCAGTCAGAGCCCTGTCTGTTGGTCTTTATGCTAATTTCTCTGCTTGTATTTTCTCTGTTTATATCTTCTCTGCTTGTATATTCTCTGACATTCAGGGTGCTGACTTTTCCCTGAACTAGTGAATATAAATTAAAGAAGATTGTGGACCCCTTAAAAGTTGTTTTCCTTTAAGAAAAGCGGATCCAAGAACCTGTGCTAGCAGGTCATCCTGGGTGTATTAGGGTGCTTTCTGTTACAATCACATAGCTAGTATATTCCTGGGGTAGGATTTGAACCCAGGCCTTTTTCACCCCAGGTCCACCCCTTTATCCACTGTGCCACCATGTTGCCTCTCAATTTTAGTTTACAATAGCCAATATACTCACCCACTGTTAGTTTACTAACTAGTTCCCACTTGTCCAGGCTGGTCCTGGGACTCATAGGCCTTCAGAGCCTTTGCCTAAAGGTAGGCACTGCCTATCTGAGGTTGTGTCTTCTTGACATAGCCTTGGAAGATGTGGCATTGACCTCAATGCACAATGAGGCACTGAATGGAGACCTTATTGAAGGTATTATGATGCTGCAGGAGATAATACCATATTGAATGATGTCTTGAAGGGAGTACCATTCTTCTAATTTCTAGGTACCCACTCTTCATGTCTCAGAGCCAGGTTCTGGAGCAGAATGTTGACTGCCTCATTCATATCATATGTGAATTTTGTTACAAATTGCTTTTCTATGAGAGGCATAGTACACCAAAGAAGGCAACAAAATATTGACAAAAATGATATATATTTCATTGTCACAAAGTTTATAGTAAAAAATTATTGCTTAACTGTTTAGGTGGGATAAGGGCCTAAAAGCATACACTTTGAGAGCTTGAGGGGGCCTTCCCAGTCATCTAATATAAACAAAGCACTATAATATAGTAGAAAAAATTCTGGGTCTAGAGTCAGAAGACCTTCCTAGCTGTATCTGAGACTGGATTTGAACTTATGAAGATGAGACTTCCTGATTCTTTCCCAGTGCTCTATCTACTGTACCACCTAGCTACCCATACTATAACATATACTATAATATCTTGTCTAATATATTATTATGAATTTTGAAGAGGACATGAGATAACATACATATTATATTTTTAAATTATATTTTATATCATACATACTCTAACACATAATAGAGATATTACATATATAATAATATATAACATAATATGCATTACATAATTAGATTATGTGATTTTATAGATACATATTTATACATATTTATGTTATCTCCCCGAATTGAGCAGAATTTGAATTTGTGGAGGGGAGAGTAAGTGTTTGATTTCCACAGCTGCCTAGAAGGAGAAAGGAATTAATTAATGGAACAATGTGGGAGCTAAGGAAGGTTAGCTGTGGGTACAAGTCAGTGTAGCTGGGAGTGATTGGGGTTGTTTGTTCAGGTGCAGATCTCTGGATAGTCTGAGACACTAGACAGTTTGAGACTGAGCCTGGTGGGGTCTGGTACCATTTCCTGGCCTTCAATCCCTGAGGCTAGATGGAAGCTGAGTCCCAAGGCTGAATCCCACAGGGACAACCTCAACATTTGGGGAATTCTGATGATGAATCTGGGGCAGAGAAAAACGTACAATTGGCTTAATATTAAGCCTAGAATAGTCTCCATGAGAGAAGATAGTGTCCAATGTGTGTGGGGAGTGGGGTTGGTATAGGGGTAGAGTGGGTTTAGAGGTGGGGTAGGAACTGAATTGGAAATTGAGGAGTGATTAAGCTTGAAACAACTGGCATGCCAATGTAGCTAGGCAACTAGTAGCTATGCCAATAAGGTAGGTAGCCTACTCTTCAATGCTAAAACTGTACAATTAAACATAGGGTTTATTTCACCCTAGAAAAATCACTAGAAAATTAATAGAGACAACTGACAGCTTTAGTAACGGGCCAAGAAGGACAGGTTTATCCAACTGCCCAAATCAAAATCTAGGCAGTCACAACTGAAGCATCCTCTGGGGTCCAGAGTGTAGGCGGAAGTGAGACAACTAAGTTAAACATATTGCACCCTTCCATTCCCCAGTTCCAACAGGAAAGTCACCTGGTGCTACAAAAGACAGGGAAGTCAGTAACCAAAGACTGGAGGAAGACATTGGGTGGGGAAGGAGAAAACAGAAGATTGTAGGCTGCAGGTGGTGTTAGGGGGAAAAAACTGAGGAGAAACAGAAAATATAGCTAAGAATAAATGGTGATTAGTTACAAATAAGGAAGACATAAATCCAGGCACTAAGATTAAGAAGGACCAGGAAGGGCTTCTTTCAGAAGGTAGGACTTTAGCTGAGGCTTGAAGGAGGTCAGGGGGTGGAGAGAGGAGGAAGAGAATTCCATAGGGGACAAGTGGAAATGCCTAGAGTTGGGAGATTGAATGTCTTGTTCAAGGATTAGAGCCTGCCTATCTAAGACTTGTGTATAACTTAAAATAAACTCAAGATTTTATTTCCATGATTTGGAAATTAGTTTTAGAGACACTAAAGGAGCTAGTAAAGTTTTGGTATTTCTTGGCTACCCACAATACTTTTATTTATTTCTGTGTATTACTCCCTACCACCATGAGGATTTTAGTACTTTCCAAGGAATATTGAACATAATACTAAAACTTGCATCGCAGAAAAGGTTAATGGTTTTCTGAATCAGCCTCCAAACTTAATGACCAGACCCCTACCCTCACAAGCTGATAAGGGGGTGCCCATGAGTGGGGTTACCTAACTTTTTTTTCAAGGTTTAGTCATTAAAACTTTATTTTTTTTATTTTTTTAATATATAAATTTATTTATTTAACTTTTCACATTCATTTTCACAAAATTTTGGGTTCCAAATTTTCTCCCCATTTGTCCCCTACCCCCACCCCAATACACCGAGCATTCTAATTTCCCCTATCACCAATCTGCCCTCTCTTCTATCATCCCTCCCTTCCCTTGTCCCCATCTTCTCTTTTGTCCTGTAGGGCCAGATAACTTTCTATTCCCCATTACCTTATTTCCTAGTATTTCTTATTTCCTAGTAGCAAGAACAATATTCAACAGTTGTTCATAAAACTTTAAGTTCCAATTTCTCCCCATCCCTCCCTCCCCACCCATTCCCTTTGGGAAGGCAGATAATTCAATATAGGCTCTATCTCTGTAGTTTTGCAAATGACTTCGATAATAGCCATGTTGTGTAAGACTAACTATATTTCCCTCCATCTTATCCTGCCCCCCATTGCTTCTATTCTCTCTTTTGATCCTGTCCCTCCCCAAGAGTGTTGACTTCAAATTGGTCCCTCCACCCATCATCCCCCCCCCACCCTGCTTATCCCATTCTCCCCCACTTTCCTGTATTGTAAGATAGGTTTTCATACCAAAATGAGTGTGCATTTTATTCCTTCCTTTAGTTGACTATGATGAGAGTAAACTACATGTTTTTCTCTCAGCTCTCCTCTTTTTCCCTCCACTAAAAAGTCTCCTGCCTGCCTCTTCTATGAGAGATAATTTGCCCCATTCCATTTCTCCCTCTCTCCTCCCAGTACATTTCTCTCTCACCGTTTACCTTCATTATTTAAAGATATGATCCCATCCTATTCAATTCACTCTGTGCTCTCTGTCTCTGTGTGTGCGTGCATGTGTGTGCGTGCGTGTGTGTGTGTGTGTGTGTGTGTGTGTGTGTGTGTGTGTAATCCCATCAACTACCCAGATACTGAAAAGTTTCAAGAGTTACAAATATTGTCTTTCCATGTAGGAATGTAAACAGTTCAACTTTAGTAAGTCCCTTATGACTTCTCTTTTCTGCTTACTTTTTCATGCTTCTGCTCATTCTTGTGTTTGAAAGTCAAATTTTCTTTTTAGCTCTGGTCTTTTCATCAAGAATGCTTGAAAGTCCTCTGTTTCATTGGAAGACCATTTTTCCCCTGAAGTATTATACTCAGTTTTGCTGGGTAGGTGATTCTTGGTTTTAGTCTTAGTTCCTTTGACTTCTGGAATATCCTATTCCACACTCTTTAATCCCTTAATGTAGAAGCTGCTAGATCTTGTGTTGTCCTAATTGTGTTTCCACAGTATTGGAATTGTTTATTTCTACCTGCTTGCAATATTTTCTCCTTGACCTGGGAACTCTGGAATTTGGCCACAATGTTCCTAGGAGTTTCTCTTTTTGGATCTCTTTCAGGTGGTGATCAGTAGATTCCTTGAATACTTATTTTGCCCTCTGGTTCTAGAATATTAGGGCAGTTTTCCTTGATAATTTCATGAAAGATGATGTCTAGGCTCTGTTTTTGATCATGGCTTTCAGGTAGTCCCATAATTTTTAAATTGTCTCTCCTGGATCTATTTTCCAGGTCAATTGTTTTTCCCATGAGATATTTCACATTATCTTCCATTTTTTCACTCTTTTGGTTTTGTTTTGTGATTTCTTGGTTTCCCAGAAAGTCATTAGCCTCCATCTGTTCCATTCTAATTTTGAGAGAACTATTTTCTTCAGTGAGCTTGTGAACCTCTTTTTCCATTTGGCTAATTCTGCTTTTGAAAGCATTCTTCTCCTCATTGGCTTTTTGAACCTCTTTTGCCAATTGAGTTAGCCTATTTTTCAAGGTGTTATTTTCTTCCAGCATTTTTTTGGGGGTCTCCTTTAGCAAGGTATTGACCCATTTTTCATACTTTTCTTGCATCTCTCTCATTTCTTTTCCCAGTTTTTCCTCCACCTGTCTAACTTGATTTTCAAAATCCTTTTTGAGCTCTTCCATGGCCTGAGCCCAGTGGATATCTATTTTGGATGTTTGGGATACAGAGGCCTTGACTTCTATGTCTTTCCCTGATGGTAAGCATTGTTCTCCCTCATCAGAAAGGAAAGGAGGAAACATCTGTTCACCAAGAAAGTCACCTTCTATGGTCTTATTTTTTCCCCCTTTTCTGGGCATTTTCCTAGCCAGTTACTTGACTTCTGAGATTCCTTTCCCCACCCACCTTGCTACCAGATCCATCCAGCTAGTTCTTGGGGTCTGAGATGAAAATACTGCTTCCCAGCCTCAGGGCTTTCATCTGGGGTGGGGCAGGGCTGCCTCACAGGGCTCAGTTCGCTCAGGGGCTTTATGTGGAGACCTTCAGTAATGAATCTGAGCTCCTGCCTGTTTTGGGAGCTCCGGTCTGCTGTTGCCTCTGCTGCTGCCTCCCGAGGGGGCCCGAGCCATGGAGACACCCTGCTCCCCCCTTGGCCAGTCCAGAAGGCTCTCTCACTGACCTGCAGCGCCTGTGGGCTGAGGGACCCCCATGGCTGCTGGAGATTCTGTCCCTGAAGCCTGCTCAGATCTGCTCCTCTCAGTGCCGGCAGCCAAGGCAGGGCTGGGCTCCGCTCAGGGTCCGGTGTGCGATTGACCTTTGGTGGCAGTTTTTCAGGGCTCTCTGGAACAGAAATTTCCTTTGCTCCAGAATTTGTCAAGAGCTCCTCTTTACAGGTAATTTATGGGCTGTGGGTTTGGAGCTAGCATATGTGAATCTTTCTACTCCACCATCTTGGCTCCTCCCCCCCGCCCCAGGGTTACATAACTTTAAGGGGATGTTTTTCTTTGTTGGCAAGGAGGCCAGTGTCTCTGTATTGCAGAGTATATTAGGTGGAGATGGGTGACAGTCGGGTGGAAACACTGGAAATGTAGCTGGGGGTTAGATAATGAAGGGTTGGTTTTGAGTAACAAAGCAGGCTGAAGGAAGACATACTTTACCTGGTTGAATAAACTGTATTAAATATCTGAGGATGAAGCTAACATGACATACAGAGTATTTAAACAAATGAATTCATAATGTAAATTATAATGTAAATTTACAGAAATAATTATCTAAATAATTGAGCATCTATTTAGCACTTGTGCCAATGTAGTAAAAATGAGAATTGGACCCAAATTATTCTACAGATTTAATATTATACCAATAGAGTTACCCAAACTATACTTTTGGAATTAAAATAATACAAATATTCACTCAAAGAATAAAAGTTTAAGAAAATCAAGGGACATATGAGAAAAAGTTGAAAAGAGGGGTTCTTTGTGTTCTAACTGTAATATAAAGCAGCAATTGTCAAAAATAACTTGTGCTAGATAAGAAAATAGAAAAGTAGATAAGTGAATGGGCTCGTGAAGTAAAACAATGAAGTAAATTGATACGGCCATTCAGTGTGTGGTAAAAAGAAAATGAATTCCTGAGAAAGGAATTGTAAACAGAGTTTTGAATGCAGTCCAGACTGGACTGGTCTCCAACCTGGGAATGGCTGGAGTTGAAACAGACCAGAGTGTGTCAGGGATAGAGTAGTGCTTTAATTAGTTTCAGAGTGAGGAAAACCCTTGCAAGGGCAAGTCCTCCTGGTTCTAGTTGGCTAACTCCATGGCAAAGAGGAGGCTCTTTGATTGGCCTTGGAGGCATTCACAAAGGTGTCAGCATCATCAACTTTTTTGCCTTGTGTACTTCTGAAGGAGCTCCTGTGACTCCTTTGCTAACGGCATCCAATGAGAAATCATATTGTAATGGACAAGGTCTTGGGGTCTAGTTGTTAGATTTCTGATTTTCTTCTTTTTATTGCAGGTGAAAGGAAGGGATCCTCTGCTATCTTGTGAGGAATACCCTGGTATCTAGTCATTCCTGAGTACGGAATTCCAGGTCTGGTTTTGCAGCTTGATTAGCATTGATGCTCTGAGGAGTATGGAGTGACATTTAGGACTCATCTGGTGGAGATACTGCCTTAGGACATGAACTTGGTGGAACCAATGCCATGGAGAAACTAAGCTGTTTTGAGCTCATTACTCTAGAGACCAAGGCAATGTATGGGAGGTGATGCCTGTGAGGCATGGGGAGAAAAGTCTGTATCTTCAAAGTAAATTCCTAGCTGGACAGCTAGGCTATGAAGCAGTGCACAGAGTGCTGGGCCTGGAGTCAAGAAGATCTGAATTTAAATCCAGCTTCAGCTACTTATAAGCTTTGTGACCCTGGACAAGTCATTTAACCTCTGTCTGCCTCAATTTCAGCAATGGTAGAACAGGAATGATAGCACCTACCGCCCAGGGCTGTTGAGAGGATAAATAAGGCGATATTTATCAAAGTGCTCAGGACACTGCCTGGCACATAGTAGGCCTGTAATCATTGTTTATTCCCTTCCTTTTGTAAAATCTAACTGACATTAAGTAGTTAAAAAGAACTGGGAACTAGTCACAAGCTATCAAGAATTAGAGCACAACTGGAGAAAATTTGAGCTGATGGTCATAGGGAAAGACGTTCTAGATCACCCAAGCTTCTCAGGGTTACCTACTAGAACTTGGTGCTGGGAGAGAGAACTAGAGAAAATGTTTGTCCTTGTTCACTTGTTTTCAGTTACATCTCACTCTTTGTGACCCCATTTGGGGGTTGCCTTGGCAAAGATACTGGAGTGGTTTCCTTATCCATTATTTATTTCCTAATCCAGCTCATTTTGCAGATGACAAAACTGAGGCAAGCATGGTTAAGTGACTTGTCCAGGATCACATAGCTAGGAAGTGTCTGAGGCCAAATTTGAACTCAGGAAGATGAGTCTTCCTGACTTCAGACCTGGCACTTTATCCACTTCACTACCTAGTTGCCCGAAACAAACATGCTCCATTGGAAAAATGGGAAATCAGTTTAGTGAAAAATAGGTGTAGAGCACCATCTTAAAATCTCATACCACAATAAATTAAAAATGAACAAAAATAATCTCAACAAAAATTCACACCGTTAAATTAGAGAAGAAATAGAAATTTACATCTCTGGATAATCATTGACAGGGGAAAAACTTATAAGCAGGCACAGGACAGAATAGATCATAAAAATCCAAAAAGACAATGTTACAGAGTTTTAAAAAATCATTTTTGCACAAATAAATGCAAGTAGAGTCAGAAGTAAAAACATAGATTAGGAAAGTATCTCAGCTGAAAGTCTGGCATCTTAATCCATACAGAATTGACACAAGTACATAAAAATTAAGAGCCATTCCCCTAATAGACAAATGGTCTGTGGAGATGAATGAATCATTTTCCAAGAAGAAATAAAAACTCTTAATAATGAACTAAAATATTAAAAATCATCAATTATCAGAGAAAGAGTAAAACTAGCTTTCAGTATTTATCATTTCATCCCATAGAGCTAACAGAAATGTTAAAAGACCGGACAATTCATCATTGAAGGAGATGTAGGGAGGCAGGCATGCTAACTCCCTACTGGTGGCCTATGAATTGGTTCAATCGTTTTGGAAAGCAGTTATGCATTAAAAGTTACTAAGCTTTTTTACATCCACCAGCCAAGTGATTTCACTACAAGGACTATATTCCAATGGGTTAATTTACAGCAAGAAAAATCCCCTCATATATACAGAAATATGTCTAACAGCATTGTTTTTAACAACTCAGAGTTAGGAACAATGTATGCCTAATGACTGGGGAATGGCACAACAAATATGGCATATGAACATAATGGAACATTATTCTGCCCTAAAAAATGAAGAAATCAGAGAAATGTGGGGAGATTTATGTAAAATTATGCAGAATTCAAAAAGTAGAGCCAAAAGAAAAATGCATACACACAGTTAAAGGAAAGAAGGAAGCAATCATATCAATCAGTCATACAGGTATATATACACATGTGTTTATGTGTGCATGCCTATACTAAGTATAGATTGATGAGAAAAAACTCAGAGCCAATATCAGTTTATAGTAGGCAATCAGCAACATTAAAAAGAAATCCATGAAATTTTAATCAAACAATAAGCAGGACTACGAGATCCGGGTTTAGTCACCGTTCTTGGCTCTTGCCAGGGGCTCCAAGCTTCAGATAACCTTAAGGTGACTTTCTATAATTTTCTTCTCTCCACCTTCTCAGATAACAAAAGCATAAATACCTTTTCACAATCCATACCTATTGTAAATGAACTTCAGATCTTAGAGAAAACTGGGATATATGCTTTTTCTTTTATTTTTGCTAGGGGAAAATATGAAAACAGAAAATAAATCTTTCCATGTTTTCCTGTGGGGAAGTGAAGATTGTCACCTTATGACCGTTCACAGCCTAAGGTGTTTGTGTGGAGGTGCACTAATCATTCATTCACCACCCATACCCTTGTCTGTGCTGTTTTTCCTCACCTGAAATACTTCTAACCTTTCTAAATTCTAGGAGTTTGTTTCTGAGATGCTTCATGGTATAGTAACTAGGCAGTGGGGCTCTGATTCAGGCAGTTGTGAGTTCAAATACAGCTTCTGACACTTACCAGTAGAGTGACCCTGAGCAAGTCATTGAACTACTCAGAGCTCCTCTGGGCCACAGTCTCCAGTCCAAGGTCACAGAGGGGTGGATGATCAGAAGATGGCTCAACTTTTTTATATTGTAGGAGAATTTCAGAATGTCAGAGCTGGAAGGAAACTCAGAGGTCACCTGGTCCAGCTTTCTCATTTATAGACTGACAAAACAGGGCAGTCTCATACTCCTACACAAATTCCCAATTTTTGGAAACTCCCCACTGATGGAAGCAGTCCCTTCCTTGGAAGGATGGAAATAGGGTAGTTCAGTTGTTCTAATATCAAATAGGGAAAGAAGCATGCATGGTAAATAGGATACTGACTAAGATGATGGAAACAGGATTGACTTTGGAGTCACAGAACCTGGGTTCAGATCCTACCTCTGATGCACTACCTGTGCGAACTTGGGCAAAATACTTACTTTCCCTAGGCCTCAGTTTCCTCATTTGGGGAAAATGAGATGGCCTCTGAGGTTCCTTCCAGAGAATATTGCAATCCTATGAAATTCTGAACTAATTGATATTCCTGATATAAAATTACCATAGCTTTTTAAAAGAGAACTTTGCTCATATCCAGACAGACACAGATAAGGGAAGCATTGTGAAACAAAACTTACTAGCTCTGTGACATTGGACAAAAATCACACTCCCCCTCTTGGTCTCAGTTTTCTGGCCTATGAAAATAGAAGATGATCTCTAATGTTCCTACCACTTCTAATAATTTAGAATTCTTCCTCTACTCAGTTGTTAAATCTATCTTCCTAAAACAAAGGTCCAACCACATCACCTTCTTCCATCCTCGTTCAATAAACTCCAGTGGTTCCCTATTATCTCCAGGATCAAATATGGAATCCACTGTTTGGCTTTTAAGACCCTTCATAGAACATTGTAGCCAAATTCCAGAGTTACCAGGTCAAGGAGAAAATATTGCAAGCAGCTAGAAAGAAACAATTCTAGTATTGTGCAAGTACAATCAGGATAACACAAGATCTAGCATCTTTTACATTAAGGGATCGAAGAACATGGAATATGATATTACAGAAGTCAAAGGAACTAGGATTAAAACCAAGAATCACTTATCTAGCAAAACTGAGTATAATACTTTAGGGTCTTTCAATGAAATAGAGGACTTTCAAGGATTCTTGATGAAAAGACCAGAGCTGAAAAGAAAATTTGACTTTCAAACATAAGAATCAAGAGAAGCATGAAAAAACTTAACATGAACTGATGCTGAGTGAAGTGAGCAGAACCAGAATATTATACTCAGTAACAGCAACATTGTTTGACGATCAGCTATGGTAGACTTAGCTCTTCTCAGCAATACAATGATCCAAGACAATTCCAAAAGACTTAAGTTGGAAAATGCTGTCCACATCCAAGAGAAAGAACTATGGAGTCTGAATGCAGATCAAAATGTATTATTTTCACTTTTTTTTGTGGCTTTTCCCTTTTATTCTATTTCTTCTTTTATAACATGACTACTGTGGAAATGTTTACATTATTGCACATATATAACCTATTTGATTGCTTGGCATCTTGGGGAGGGGAGTTCGGAGGAAGGGAGCAAAAAAATTTGAAAAAATCATAAAAATTAATATTGAAAAATATCTTTACATGTAATTGGAAAAATAAAACACTATTTACCAAAAAAACGCCTTCATAGGTTAGCTGCCTTCTATCTTTTCAGTCTCCTTATAACTCATTCCTCTCCATTTTTTCTATGATCCAGTGACACTGGCCTCCTTGCTTGTCACACATTTTCACTGGCAGTCCCCTAGCTCTGGAATTCCCTTCTTCCTCTCTCCACCCCTGACTTCCTTCAGGCCTCAGCTAAAGTCCCACCTTTTGCAAAAAGCCCTTCCCAATCTTCCTTAATCTTGGTGCTTTCCCTCTGAGCCCTATCCCCAATGTATCTTGTAGGTACATAATTGTGTGCATGTTGTCTTCCCCATTAGATTGTGAGCTCTTTGAGAAAAGGGATTGTGTTTGCCCTCGTTTGTATCCCCTGTGCTAAATGTTGTGCTGGGTCCATAGTAGGCTCTGAATCAAAGTTTTTTGACTTAATTTGATTCTCTGATTCTAGTTTGAGAGAGTGACACAATCAGAAAGTACATTAGCGAGCGAGGCTGAGTTGGCACGGCAAACTCATCCAGTGATGCCACACTACAAAGACTATTTCATTCAGTTATTTGCTTTGGAATCCATGAGTACAGAAGGCAATGGGGAAATAGGGAAGGAAAATTGGGGGAAACTGATAGCATTATTTACCTTTACTGGCTATTGGTGCTTAACAGTCTTTGATCCATTGACTAGCTACCTAATACCCTTTGTAAAAACTGATAAGAGAATATTGAATGCATATTTATAAAAAGTCAGATACAGAAATTGCTATTTTGCTGTTTCCTTGCATCCAGAAGAAAGGTAATATGGAGTTCCATGTAAGTATACTTTCTCATTTCAAAATAATAATTCTTAAACTCTCTGCCTTACGTGATTCTTGTGAGGACTGAATGAGATCATATATGTTAAACGCTTAGTAAAACTATTTGTTGTTTTTCAGTTATGTTTTGACTCTTTGTGACCATTTGGGGTTTTCTTGGCAAGGTATTGGAGTGGTTTGCCATTTCCTTCTCCAGCTCATTTTACAGATGAAAAAACTGAGGCAAATGGGGTTAAATGACTTGCTCAAGCCGCAGAGCTAGGTAGTGTCTGAAGCCAGAAATGAACTCAGGAAGATTAGTCTTCCCAGTACTCTATCTATTAGCCCAGTGCTCTATCCACTGCACTACCTGGATGCCCCTTAGTAAACTGTAGGGCTCTGATCCTAGGTTAGAAGGGACCTTGGTGATCACTGAGTCTATCCCCCTCATTTTACAGAGAAGAAAACTGAGGATGAGAGAAGATTATGTGATTTTTCCCAAGACCAAACTGGTATCAAATGCTAGAGGCAAGATTCTCATCTATATTGTTAGACTATGGAGTTAGTGCCATTTCCTCAGTACTAATGCTTCTATAGCTATCTTTGTTATTATAATTTCCAGGGTAGTTCTCCACTTTTTCCTTGTTTTTGTTTTGTTTTGTTTTTTACTTATTTTTCAGAGCTATGATTTCACCAGTATAGAGCAGGGAATATCTGGTGTGGAAACTTCCTTCACCAATGAAGAGTGGCAACTCACCTGAATGAGAGGCTAAATGACTTTCCCATTTATCCTGTCTATAGTTTGGACATATTTGTTTGCGTGTTGTCTCCCTCATGAGAGCTACTTGAGATCAGGTCCTGTTTTTTGGCTTTCTTTATATCCCCATAATTAGCACAGTGTCTGGAAAACAGTAGGCATTTAATAAATGTTTATTGACTTACTGATCATACAGCTAATAGAAATCAGAAGAAGGATGTGAACCAGGTTTTCTTGACTCCAAAACTGATCCTCTCTCTGTTCCCTATACTATTCTTTCTTTGGGTTATTCAAAGAAAAAAAAATGAAATCTACATTGAAGCACAAATATTATTATATGCTCTCAGTATCCAAAGTCCTTTGACCGGACTCTATTTATTTGTGAACATTCATCACCTTCCTCAATAAATGTTATTTTCCAAAGTAGCTAATGAGCCGGGGCATTTAGAATGCTTGAGTCTGGGAGAGATTCCAAAGCTGAGGATTTCTACTCAAACGTTTATCTTAGTTACAAAATTCCAGCATAGAAATGTTGCATGTCCTAACTCAGACCCAGGAACTCCCCTTTGAGGAAGCACCCTCTACCAAAGTGAATACACCCCTATTCTGCCACTTCTAGTCTTAGAGAGTTGGAATGTCGAAAGACCTGTCCAGGGTACACACCCAGTTTGTGGACAACTAGGTGGTGTAATGGACAGAGTACAGGGCCTGGAGTCAGGAAGACCAGAGTTCAAATTTTACCTCAGATACTCTCTAGCTGTGCAGCCCATGGCAAATCACTTAACCCTGCTTGCCTCAGTTTCCTCATCTGTAAAATGAGCTGAAGAAGGAAATGGCAAACCACTCCAGTACATCTCTACCAAGACAGTTGGACATAACTGAAAAATGAGTAAATGACAAGAACAACGCACCCAGTTTGTATAAGAGACAGTTCTTAAACATTCACTAGTCTTCCTGACTCTGAGACCAACTCTCTATCTGCTAGGCTACACTGCCTCTCAGGCTTAAATTCCAAATATGAATGAAATAAGTGGCACTGACCTCTTTCTACTTGTTAGAGCAGTCCAATAGCAATAGTTACTATAAAATAACATATATTTATTTATAAATGTATATAATAAATATATATGTAAATACAGAAATAAAGATATAAGTGTATAAACAAATATATACACAAAATGATAATAGAAATAATGCTGTAGTTATTGTAATAGAAGGATCCACTTTGTCAAATATATCCTATTAACATTTCTAGACTTTAAATTTCTACTTGATTGTCAGCTACTTAAGGGCAGAAATTATATAATTTCACTTTTTTCTTCCTACTGTTTAACACAGCCTCTAGCACTTGTTTTTTAGTAGATTTATTATTTTATCTGGTTCTCAGTGAGGCTTTTCTTCTACCACCCTCTCTGCAGAGAAATCTCAGAGAGTTGCTCAGGAGTATTGAGAGGTTATGACTTGCCCAGGGCCACATAGCCCAGATGTGTCATGTCCGAGGCAGGACTAGAACCCAGAGCTTCCTGAATCCTAAGGCAGCACTCTGATTGCTATGCTATGCTACCTCCTCTTCCTATCCCCTGTACCTAGTAGGGCTTGAATAAATGGTCATTGAATTAAATTGAATGTAGTAGCGGGCTGATTTTTCTCCATATTAAGGATCATTTTAGATTTTGTTGTTTTTATTCTGTGAGAAGTGGATAAGATAAAAATAGTAATAGCTCCTTACATTCCTATAGCATGTTAGAGTTAGCCCTGTGAAGATCATAGAACCATAAAGTTAGAGCTGGAAAAGAACTTAGAAACTATCTATCCCAACCCTCACATCTCACAGGTGAGGAAACTGATAATTAGACAGATTCATAGGTAGAGGTTAGATAGATAGATAGAGGGAAGGATGGATGTATCTAGATAGATGATAGGTAGATAGATGGATGATTGATATATAGATAGATTGCAGATGGATAGATAGATGATAGATGGATCAATAGATGGAAGATGGATGTATCAGATAGATAGATAATAAATGGATAGATGGATGATAGATATATAGATAGATGATAGATGGATAGATAGATACATGGATGATAGGTTGATAGTAGATAGATAGATAGATAGATAGATGACTGATAGAGAGATGTATGGATGAATGGATGGAGCATTTATCATATGCCAGGCCCCGTGCCATGCCAAGTGCTGGGAATATAAATAAAAATAAAAAGAAAGACTATTCCTGCCCTCAAGGAGCTTACACTCTCATGGGAGAAGACAACACATAAAAAGGAGCTGAAAGGGGGAGACAGAAGGTCCCTTATGGGGAGAGGTGATCCAGGGAGTCATGGACTGGTCTGGGTTTGAAGAAAGTGTGGCTAGCATGCGTGCTTCCTCAAATGGAAGTATGGGAAGGAACTTACCAAAGGAAGAGGCCAGAGAGGTGGCGAAGTGAACTGAAGCTTGGTAAGGGTAAATGACTTGCCCAGGGTCACACAGCTAATATTTTTTCAGAGGGAGAATTTGACCCCAGGTGATTCTAGGTCCATACACTATCCACTACTACACCTTTGAGCCTCCATTGGCAGAGTGAGTACTATTATTCCCATTTTACAGAAAAAGAAACTAATTTTCAGAGATGAGAATTAACTTACAAATGATCCCACAGCTAATTAATATTATAGTACTTTTAAAGATTTTTTTTTGAGGGGGAAGAGGTGATCCTTTGGCTCTATTACTTTGCCATTTTAAATTATGGGGACACTTTTTGTAAGGTCAAATTAAAGTGTAAATAGAACGGATGTGGTACAATTTCAAGACACTGAGGAGAGTTGTGTGGGGAGGAAGGAGGAGAAACAATCTGTAAACTCCTTAGAGCAGAGACTGTCTTTTGTTTTTCTTTGTATCTCCAAACCTTAGCTCAGTGCCTGGCACATAGTAGGTGCTCAATAAATGCTTTAAAGCCAAGCTCAGGTGTGAACTACAGAAAGAACAAATTATAGAAGTTTCAAAGAGAAAATGTTCAGGCCCCAATTTCAGTCTCCAAAGGAGAATTTCATACATGATAGGGGAATACAGAAAAGCAATGCTGATATTTAGGGGCAACTAAGTGACACAGTGGATAGAGAGCTGGAATGAAGTCAGAAAGACTCCTTTTCCTGAGTTCAAATCCTGCCTCAGAAACTTACTAGCTGTGGGACCCTGGGCAAGTCACTGAATTCTGTTTGCCTCAGTTTCCTCATTTATAAAATGAGCCGGGGAAGGAAATGGCAAATCACTCTAGCACTCTGCAAAGAAAATCCTAAATGAGGTCATGAAAAATAAGACATGACTGAACAACAGCAACAAATGCTTAATGATGTCTTCCTTCCTTCCTTCCTTCCTTCCTTCCTTCCTTCCTTCCTTCCTTCCTTCCTTCCTTCCTTCCTTCCTCCTTCCTTCCTTCCCTCCTTCCTTCCTTCCTTCCTCCTTCCTTCCTTCCCTCCTTCCTTCCTTCCTTCCTTCCTTCCTTCCTTCCTTCCCTCCCTCCCTCCTTCCTTCCTTCCTTCCTTCCTTCCTTCCTTCCTTCCTTCCTTCCTTCCTTCCTTCCTTCCTTCCCTCCCTCCCTCCCTCCCTCCTTCCTTCCTTCCTTCCTTCCTTCCTTCCTTCCTTCCTTCCTTCCTTCCTTCCTTCCTTCCTTCCTTTCTCTATTTATTAACTAACTGCTTCTTTAATCAAGAAACAAGTCTTTATATATAGAATAATAAGATTGTTGAGTGGAGGTTGGGCAGGTACCCTTCCTTGTTCAATCCATGGGCTTCAGAGTGCACGATAGGTTTTAGGGGAGAGGAGAAGGAAGGGAGGGATTTAGTCAATGTACCCCAGGTTAACCAGGCAGCTTCTGGCCATCAAAATTTACCTTCATTTGCAGAGGAGAAGGAAAGGAAAGGGCTCTGGGTCACTCAGCTAACTGGGTCTCCATTTAGGCAGCTCTGAATACTTACAGGTTGTGCTCTTCCTTTGTTTTTGAAGAAGACCATGGCTTCAGAGACATGATGACTTGAATGACTTTGTTTTGACTGAGAATGGATGTCAATAGTAAGAGTTTCTCTTTGAAACAACAACCCTGAGGCTCCTGGCCCTCCCAGAGTGAATGGTCTATTTATTTTTTCTTTTCTATTGAAGGGGGCCATCCCCAAGACTGCTTTTTAAAGAGGGCTATTCATTGAATGGGCATTACCTCACTTTAAATGAGTACCTGAAAAGGCCTTAGCCTAAAAGGCCAAGGTCTCCCATTGTATCCTGGGCCATCTCCAGTCATCCTGATGAATATCTGGTCACTGGATCCAGATGGCTCAGGAGGAGAAAGCGATGTTGGTGACGTGCACAGGCCTCCCTCACTCAAAACAAAGTCAAGTGCAAGTCATGTCATCCTTGATGTCATGGTCCTCTTTGAAAACAAAGGACGAACACAAAAACAACAACAGAATTGTTGCTGTTCAAACAATTTGAAATGACTTAAGAACTCTGATTATGACCAAACATAATGTTGGAGGACTGAAGATGCAGTAAGCTCCCCACCTTCTCACAGAGGGGTGACAGAGAAAGCAGTATGAGACAGGTTTTTTGTACATGGTCAATATGGGAATTTATTTTGCTTAGCTGTACATGTTTATAAAAGGGTTTTTGTATTTCTTTCTCATTTGGTTTGAGGTGATGTGAAAGAGAAAAAGCAAATTTCATTGATTGAAAAAATCCAGCACAATTTTTAAAAAGTCAGTCTTTCCCACTATCTAGTGTAGTGGAAAGGGCCCTGCTTTTAAAGTCACAGGACCTGGGTGTGAATCCTGCTTCTACTACCCATGTGTTTTGGGGCAGATTACTGCATCTCTCTCAGCTTAGTTTTCTCTTCTGTAGAATGAGATCATTGGGCCAGATCATCTCTAAGTCACTTTCTAGCTCGAAACTCTTGGGAGAACTACCCCATGGACTAACAATCTTTTAAACTTTTAAGGTATAAATTACCACCAACAGAATCTTCTTTCTAATGGTATTCCAGAAACTCTGTTAAACACATTGCTCTGCCAAAGCATTATGGGATTGGGAGAAAGATTCTGAACGTGGAATAGGAAGACAGGAGTTTGAATACCACCTACACTACTTATGAGCTTCAACATTTGGGGCAGATTACTTTTTCTTCTGGGTCCCAGTTGTTTCATCTATAAAATGAAGGGACTGGATTAAATGATCTCAAAGATCCCTCATACCTTGAAATTTTATAACTTTTATAATTGTCAGAAATGATTTGGAGAATAGAGGCTCTAGACTTTTTTTTTTTAAAACTCTAAGCTCTGGTTTTACTATTTATTTGTTTTGACTTCTGTTTCTTGTTTCAATTATAGACAGTGATTGCTGCCTTTTTGGTAATATTTTTGACTCCATCCCTGGCAGAGACGGTGAGTGGCTACCGATGGTTTTAGCAGGAATTTAAAACAGTTCAACCTCAGAAGGAGGTTCTCACTCCCCCAGTGAAGTGCATGAAAGAAAGACTTTTGAATGAATTCCCACTTGAGGTTCTGAAGAAGGTCTGTATGCACTCTCTTCAATAGCACTGAAGATTTTGCTTTCTCTAGGACCAGACTCAACTCTCCAGTGAAACCCAGGAGGACCACAGCTCCAATGTCAAAATTGATGGCAACATCATTCTCATCCACGACACTAATCCTTGGAGTGAATGGGATGGCATATTGGATTACAACCGTGTAAGACATGAGCCTCATTAGCACAAGGTTGGAATGAACCCAGTCTTGGACACTGTTCAGTTTTATACTTCATAAAAGAGAAATAATGTGGCCAGAGTTGGGGAGGCAACATGGCAACAGCTGAGCTCTGAGGTTAATATTTGTAGGGCTGTTGGGAGGATCAAAGGAGACAATATTTGCAAAGCTCTTAGCATGGTGTCCTGTAAACCTTAATTTCCCCCTCTGTTAATAGAGATTGTAGCACCTATCCCCAAAGGACTGTTGTAAGGATCAAATGGGATAATGGGTGGACAGCTCTTTGGAAACCTCTAAGGTAGGGGTAAGGAACCTGCAGCCTCAAGGTCACATGTGGCCCTTTAGGTCCTCAAGTACAGCGCTTTGACCAGATCCAAACTTTGAAGTTGAGGACCTAGAGGGCCACATGTGGCCTCGAGGCTTCAAATTTCTCACCCCTGCTCTAAGGACTACACAAGTATCAGCTATCATTATTATGGCATCTTTACAAGTTGGCCCTTCTCCACTAAGCAGGCCAGAAAGAAAGGGTCTATATTTTTTTAAAGACTTAGACACCCATGGGCTTTCTATATATACTGGTCTTGAGGAATAATTCCCATTTTCATATTGCATCCAGCTAGAATGAACTTTCAGGGCAAAGTAACATCTTTTATTACAAATATTTATTACAAATATTATTATTGGGTTGTTCAAGGGATATTTGGTTGCCAAACTGTACAGCAAGAAGGCTTGTGTGCTAATGAGGATGGACAAAGATATCTTCCCCAGTTTGGAAGCGCTCCACAAAGCCCTGCATAAACAGGTAAGGGAGCAGGGCTGACCACCAAAGATTTCTTGATAACAGAGCTATGGCCACGGTAGGACAATTCTCCAATTAGTTTGTTGATGTGTAGAAGGCATCATTATCTTTTTTGTATTGCCAGTGCTCTGTACAGTGTCTTACATATACTTGGTACTCAAAAAGGGTGGTGTAGTAGAAAAAGTGAGGGACTTGGATTTGAATCCTACCTTGGGCACTTTTACTAGCTGTGACTATAAGCTCCCTGAAGCTCAGTTTTCCTTATCTGTGAAAAGGATGCTTTGAGCTCCCTATCTCTGCAGACTGCTTTTGAGAAAGAACCTTGTAAAACTTTTTGTTGCTCCTGAGTCATTTCAATCATGCCTGACTTTTTGTGACCCCGTTTGGACTTTTCTTGGCAAAGATGCTGGAGTGGTTTGCCATTTCATTCTCCAGCTTGTTTTACAAGTGAGGAAACTGAGGCAAACAGGGTTAAGTCACTTGCCCAGGGTCACACAGCTAGTGTCTTGAGGCCAGAATCTGAGTTCAGGTTTTCCTGACTCCGAGGCTGGCACTGTATCCACTGCACCACTTAGATGACCCTTATCCACATTACAGAGTCACAGAAATGGAAGTTAACAAGAATTACTAGTATTTATTGTTCCTGGTGCTGATAATAGCATCTTGCTGTTCTGCAAAGGATGTAAGTACACTGACCCATTTAGAACAAAGGATGTTGGCTACAGTGACATTGTACATTATCAATTAATTTAGAAACATTCATTTTGATGGATCTGACCTGCATCGTTAGTTGACTTTTGATGGTAAAGTGAAAAGAACATGAACACATTTACAAAATGCTCTGGAATATGTACATACAATTTGCTTCTTCAGGCCTTTTTAGGTAAACCTATGGAACTCAACTTAATTATCAATTCTTCAACCCTCTCTTTCCACAGATCAAAATTCCTTTCCCAGGTCACCCCTCCCATAGAGGTACCATTGAGATTTAGGGCAATTAATTGATATTCTCTTTCTTTTTTAAAAAATTTATTTTATCTTCAATTCAGGGACAAAAAAACATTTTTATAACACAGTATATTTAAGAAAATGATTGCACATGAAACTACAAATCTACAATATCCCTATTGATTTGATTGCTGCGCCAAGAGCTATGGGTAGAAAGGAGTGGGGAAATGTACACACTCTTATATGGCAGGCAGATTGGCACAATAGCCTACATAGATGGGTGGATTGAATGTGAAGTCTAAGAATGGTCTGATGTCTGGAGTCAGCTAGATATAGTGGATTGGTATGTACTCAACAGTCATGACATTTAGATCCCAGCATAGGAGTGGATATAAAGTAGATACAAAATGCTTTATAAATATCATTATTAAAAAAAATTTAAAGGGAAGATACAATTATTGAATGAACACAATTTATATAAAATATGCTTCTATAATGTGGTCAGTGAAGGGATCTGCACAGAAATAGGACTCCAAAAAAGACCTACAAATGCAGAGAGGAAAAGAGAGAGACAGCCATAGAGATAGATAGCCATGGATCGACAGTCCTGCTTGTGGAATACTGCTTCTAATATTGTTTCAAAATGATACTACATTTTTACAGCTCTAGTCATAAATGAAAATTTGGTTCTTGGTTTGTGCTCTATAGTCTGAACCAAGGTAAATTGAAATCCAAATTCAGCCTGTGGGCTAAAGTTTTCTCCCCACTACTGTAAAGAGTCTATTCATTGACAGATTGTTTCCATATCCAACTTTTCAGATTTAGCAGAGTTCAAATCTTGCCTCAAATACTTACTACCTTTATCATCTTGGACAAGTCATATAAACCACCCTTGGGCCCCATTTTCCACATATGTAAAGATGAGGAGCATGGACTGCATGGCCTCTAAAGTTTCTTCTAGCTTGAGATCTATGTTCCTATTGCTTTGTGACCTTGGCTTAGCTCCCTTCCCTTTGCTGGGGCTCAGTTTGCTCATCTATGAAATGAAATGTTGGACTAGCTGATCTATGAGCAAGGTTTCTTCCAAGTCTAAATCTTAAATCTATTTACTTTCAGTTACCTAGGAATTTTGATGCCTTACAAGGTCTCACCTATGTCATTTTCCATACTCGGGTTAAGAATGTCGCTCAGTATGGAAACACCATCAGTGATCTGTGTAGAGGGGTTCCTACATACTTTACACAGCAACACATGGAGGGTGAGTCAATTTCTTTTGTGTCATGAGGAGTGATTAGAGTTTTGGGAGGTTGAGGGAAAGGATCTATTTGATTTACCGCTCACAAAGATTGAAGTATTTAATGGAAATAGGTACAGAAAGAACATATTGTTGTTCAGTTGTTTTTCAGTCATGTCCTACTCTTGGTGACTCCATTTTGGGATTTGTTTGCGAAGATTCTCGGGTGGTTTGCTATTCGATTCATTTTGTAAATGAAGAAACTAGGGCAAACACAACTAACTGACTTGCCCAAGGTAACACAGCTAGGAAGCGTCTCAGGCTTTTTTTGAACTCGGGAAGATTAGTCGTTCCTATTCCAGGTCCAACACTCTATCCACTGCACCACCTAGACGTCGGAAGAAAAAACATATAGGTGTTTAAACTCTATCGACCACATAACAGCCCCTGGATTCCAGGATTCTTGACTCTGGGACTTGTCCAACCAGGAAAACATCCTACCTTTCAGAACAGGAGACAGAGCTGAGATGTAGTCTCACTACAAGGAACGGTGTCCAGAAGGGACTGGGTTTATTCTTTTTTGTCACCAGAGGTTAGAAGTAGTAGCCATGAGAAATTGCAAAGAAGTTAGATTTGATGTGTAAAAAATGAAACAAAACAAAACTTTTTCAGTTAAAAAAGAGTATCAGACCAGGAATCGGGAACACCTGAGTTCAATCCAACTTCAGATACTTACTAGCTGTGTAATTCCGAGCACATCACTGAACTATGTCTGTCTCAGTTTCATCTGTAAAATGGGAATAATGATAGTATTTGCCTCTCAAGTCTGTTGCAAGGATCAGAAGAGATAGTATTTGTAGAGTACTTTATGTAATTTAAAGCACTGAAAAAATGTTAGCTATTACTGTTTCTCCTAAAAGAAGAAGTCATTGTGATAATCTAGTAGAAAGAGCTCTAGGTTTGGGATCAGAGGTACTACTATACTGGAATCCTAGCTCTGCAACTTTTCATCCATATAACTGTAAAAAAGGCATTTTCCCTCTTCTGGCCCATAGTTTCTGTAAATTATCTGTAAATAATGTACTTTTTTTTTGTAAAATGAGAGGATGAAACTAGACAAGGCAAGAAGTTAGACTAAATGACCACTAAGGTCTCTTTTGGATCCTAGTTTGTGAGCCAATGAAAAGATAATTTCTAAAGTCTCTTTGACCTCTAAATCCTATCACTAAGCAGTAAATGACTCAGGTGGATGATGTAAAGGAACAGAAAGTGGAAGGGATGGGATGCTGAAAAATTTTATCTCTTTCAAATTTTGCCAGTCTCCCATTGTTGAGGAGTTTCCAATTCTAATTCCACAATTCTATACCAATAGCCATGGATCCAGCACTATGTCCCATTATGCAACACATTGGTCTAGATCTAAAATTTGTATCTGTGTATGGTAGTGGTTTGAAGCATGGTCCAGTGAACTTGGGTTATCCCAGAGACCTTTACAATTTTCATAATAATACAGACATTTTGATGCCTAATGTGGTAAATATCAACAAATATAACCTACATAAAAATTCTTGGGTGTGGGGGAGTCTTCAATATTTTTTTAAGTTTGTAAAGAGATCCTAAGACCAAAATGTTTAAGAACCACTGATGTAGGATATTTCTGTTATAGAAACATACTCCATCAGTAATTCACTTGTAATTTATAGCCCAAAAACAATTGCTTCGAACACTTGGGGATTAAATGATTTTCCTAGAATTACACTTGCCGGTATGTGATGGAGGAATAATGCAGTGCTTTTGGATTCCATACACTATACTGCCTTGCCTTTCACGTAACATATATAACATTTAACCCAGAAGTCATTTAATTTGAAGGTAGTTGGTAGCAAGGTGGTTTCTTCTCTTAACCTGAGTTTCTTTCTCCTTAGGCACTGCCCTGGCGCTGAATCCTGACTCTTGCTTTAAAGTACGAATTTTTGCCAACATGTACAGTTTTGGCATCTCCATCTGTGGGGAGATTCTAGGTCTCTGATGAGAATAATTTTCGGTTACTGGAGGGCTGGAGCTCCTGCTTGTCTGCTAAGGAACCATGGTCCTTTGCTTCTCAAGGGAGAAACTATTCTTCCTCTATCATGGAAATAAAACTTTAGGTTTCAATAAAGTAATTTTAAGAAAGTGATGCAACCTACTTTTTTCTTCAGAGTTAAAATGAAGTTGATCTTTGTCTTGTCGATATGTCAAACTAGTTACTGATGCAACAACCAATTCTAATTAGTTTTTTTGTCTTACATTGCACTGTTTTAACAGAGGGAACAGATAAACTACATTCCCTAGTTCTAAAAGATGCAGATGTAAATACTTGCACCCTGTCCATGATAATTCAAAGATAATGGAAAATTGGGAAAACAGATCAAGATTGAAGAATGGCAAATGTGATCCCAATGTTTAAAAAAAGGGAAGAAAACAGTAGGAGAAAGCTATGAGCAAGTGAGCTTGACTTTCATTTGTTGGGAAAATTCTATAATGGCAAATGTCTAGAAAAGAAAGTATTGATTATAAAGCGTCAGAATGACTTCATCAAGAATAAGTCATCTCAAAATAACCTTATTTTCTTTTTCTTTTTTTTGTTTTTACAATTATTTAAATGATAGTTGAGAGGAATGCTGTGGGTATAATTTCCCTAAGATTTTAGCAAAGCTTTTGATGAAAATATCTCCTAGTACTATCTTGAGGAGAATATGGGAAGAAATATAGATTAGATGATAATGCCATCAGAGACATTCAGAGCTGGCTGGAGGACAGCTGAGGGTGCTTCCAACTCTCACATCCTGTGATTTTAAGATTTTAAATTAAATTTTAAATTAGATTTAAATTTTAGATTTAGACCTAAGATTTAGATTTAAGATTTAAATTAGGTTAAGATTTTAAATTAAATTCTAAGGTTTTAAATAAACTTCATGCTTTGAGTCTTGAGAAAGTGTGCTTGCAATGGTTTTGTTGCTGTTCAGTTATATCCATCTCTTTGTGATTCTTTTTTGGGGTTTTCTTGGCAAAGATACCAGAATGGTTTGCCATTTCCTTCTCCAGCTCATTATGCAGATGAGGAAACTGAGGCAAATAGGGTGAAGTGACTTGCTCAGGGTCTCACAACTAGTAAGTGTCTGAGGCCAGATTTGAACTCGTCTTTCTAACTTCAGTCACAGTGCACTATCCTTTGTGTCACCTATCTGCCCACTTGCAAGGTTAGTTGGTCAGTAAACCCTGGCACTGGAAGGTATGGTAATTCCCTAGCTATCTAGATGAGAACAACAAGACAGAGAAGTGAAAATTTTATCTAACTATACACAGACCTTTTATCTCTGAAGGGAATCTCTGATACAAAGGTTATGGTCATCTTTGGCCGAGTACATGTGAGGAGACACTGCCTTTCTTTTCACTATTTATACTGAAGAAAAAAAGCCTCGAACATTTGTAAATAAAGCACATATTTTATTAGAATACACTACTCAATTCCAGTCACTATCAGAGGGTAAGTGGGAGCAATGTGATGTGACTGCAGAGTGGAATCACAAAATCCAAGGGAACCTTCTCTGAACAACAGCTCCAATAGGATGATGCCTAAAGAGTAAGGTCTGTACAGATGCCAATATGAAGGATGCCCAGGAGCCCAACCTTGGCACAACCCTCAGCACCAGCTAAGAGAAAGAAGAGAAAGGAGAAATGATTACTACAATTTTATCCCAGAAACAAAAATCACTCACATTTTTAGGATCATTTTTGTAGTTTATAAAGTCCATTTCCTCAAGACATTTACCCATTTAATAGATGGGAATAATGATGTTAGAGAAGTTAAGTGACTTAACCTCAGACACACTAATAAGTAGCAGAATCTAGGTATTGTGACTCCTAGCCTATTGTCAATTCCACTGCTCTGCTGCTACCCCAGCGTTCTAAGAACTGAACATTTCCCCCAAATGAATAATTAACAAATTCACCAATCATGATGCTATTGTGAAAAATAATCACTTTTTGGTTTAAGTAAGACATGACGGGCTGACTGTGGCAATCCTCAAATATGCTGACTGATCCTGGGGTCAGTGCTATGAAATTCCAGGCATGTCAACCTCAAACGTGCCTTTGGAATTTCAAACACATTATAATCTACTTGTGGACACTAGTGATTTCATTAAAAACAAAACCTCTTTTTAAAAAATCATTTGTTTTGTGATGATTGGTCCAGAAAAGTAGCATAAAGGATAATGTAAGGGCATGTACACCTGTCAAAGGAAGTAGAGAACTGGGATTGAAGGACAACAGATGGACCGTCCAAGTGCTACCCTGGTTTTCCACATGTGTTCACAGAACCAGAGTGAGGCTGACAACCTCAGCTACCCTGGATAGCTCCTCTACAGATGATTTTTGGGAAGATGTGGATGAAGAGACTCTCTAGTACTACTCCCACTTCCCCCATTCTCCAACCAAACTGGATTATGCCTTGTTCTCCCTACAACTTGTGCCTTCTCTTAGACTGATCCCTGTAACTGAAATGTCCCACCTTCTCTCTGCGTATTCCATTCCTCATGAGGGAAGTGTGTTTGGATGGGCGCACAACCCAAAATATGCCTCCTTCATGAAGCCTTCCTTGATGCCTATGGTTGGTAATGATCGTACATAGCATGTGGTTTGCATCTCTCTAATGTACCTACCTCATGTTAGTTTATTTAATTGTCATTTAGGTATATGCCATATTTTCCTTCTAAACCATAAGCTCCCTAGGAGCAGATGCTATGTCTCATCTAAATTTGTTTTGCTCCCCAACACAAATCCATTATGACTCAACACTGAATGAGATTCCTTGTGTCCTGTCCCCATTCCTCCATTCTTCTACTTTTTCCTAGCTCTCCTCTTCCTCAGGTCTTTGAGAAGACTATAGATTACTTTCTTCCTTATCCCTACAAAAAAGAGCCAATCTGGCTGCCCTGGGAACCAAAGGGGAATGAGGGAGCAGAAGACTGAGGCTATGGTTGTATGACTTAGCTTTATTCTCACCCTGGGAATAACCCAGAGACTCCATCTGGAGACCAAGTCACAGAGTAGGGAAAAGACAGAAAGGACACACAGAGAGTGAACTCAGAGATTGTAGGTTTCTGGGGAGAAGATTCAGACCCAGGAGTTCTTGGGATTTGCCCTCAGCAGTCCTAGCTTTGTAATATCTCCACACTGAGGTATAAAATGACTGAGCCCACATCCACCTTCAGCCTGGAGATAGAAGGAGGAGAGCCTGGGGTAAATGAAACTTTGGATGGGTAGTCAGTCATAAGTATTTATTAAGCAACTACTATATGCCTTGAGCAGTGCTGGGGTACAATCTCTCAATTACTCCTCCTCTTTTCCCCTAAATCATAACCCACTCCCTCATCCCTGCTTCCCCAAGTGGGGCTCCACAACTTAGGAAGGAGCAGATGGCCTAGCAGAAGTGTCCTTTCTTTAGGTTTCTGGAAATCCTGAGTGTCAGGATCTCTGGATTCAGAGGGCAAAAGGAAGAATATACTTTCTGAATGGAGGATTTTGTTTTGCTTAAGAGAAAAAAATGAGGGAATTTATTTTGCCTGGCTATACATATTTGCTACAAGAAATTTATTTTTATTTTCCTTTTCCAAGTTTGTGACTGGTAGGGAGGATAAATGGATTTCAGTTAATTAAGAAATAAAATTTAATTTAAAAAGAATATGTTCTAAAATTTTATGAAAAATTAAAATCAAGCTCATTAGTCTATATCTTGTGATTTTTTTGAAGAATTGGGTCATTTTCCTTCTCCATACCTGAAGCACCTCTACTGTCTTCTATGTTCTTTCAAACTTCACTGATAGTCAAACAGCAACTGCATTCACAAATTCTTTGAGTATCTGGGATATGGTTCCTCTCAGTCTGATGGCATGAATTAATCAAGAACAGTTATGTATTCTCTGGTACTTCATCTTTGTTGGCTTCATATAACTTCTGGGCTGACTTTTATAGAATTTTAGACCATGGTCTATCATATGAAATCTGCTCTCTCAAAATGTAGGATGCCTAGTAGGTTATGTCCTACTTTCCCTTATGGACAGCTAGGTGGTACAGTAGATAGAGTGTAGGTCCTGGAGTCAGGGAGACCTGAGTTAAAACTTGGCCTCAGATGCTTGCCAACTGGGGGCAAGTCACTTAACCCTGTTTGCCTCAGTTTTCTCATTTGTAAAATGACCCTTAGAAGGAAATGGCAAACATGCTCCAGTATCTTTGCCAAGAAAGCTCCCAAAAGGGATCAACATATAACAACAGTAACTTTCCTCTTCTGAATCATGAATTTGAAGAGGACATGTTCACTTTTCTCAAATATTTCCATCATGTCTACTTCAAGTATGAATGAGGTTCAGAATGATGGTTCCCCTTGTTGCTTCCTCCGCTTTTCAAAGGATGATTTTTTTTATTAAAGCAAATCAAGAAATTATTAATTGCTCTACTTTTGGCAGAATGAGAGCTGCAGTAACTAGCTGGATAAATGAAGCCCCCTATCACTACTAGATCATAAGCATCTATATGGGACTTATAACTTGTTCCCTAAACTTCTCATCTAGTTCCTCCTTCTGTCCAGGTGGTATGTAGCACACTCCTAACAATATTCTGTTTTTGAGTCTGTTCTTAAATGCCCTCCATAATGGTTCCCCATTCTTGTTCCTGGATTTCCTGACGTGAGTAAATCCTAATACAATGCTACTATTTCCTTCCCTTCTCTTGCCCTGACCTCTTTACTTATCCTTTTCCTTTTGGATAAAGCATTTGCTTCATGACTCATGTTCCAATCCAAGGCCTTATCCCACCAAGTTTCAGCAATACTTAGGAGTTAAGACTGTGCCTTAATTCATTTTTGCATAGCATGGTGCAGTGAAGAGAGCCTTGAATTTGGAGTAAAAGGATGTGGGTTACAATCCTGGACCTCCTACTTACTCCCTGTGGGATTTGGGGCAAGTTTCTAGAAGACTTTGGCTTCAGAGGGGCCTTCGTAGTTCTTTCTGAGAGATGGGCTTTCCCCTTTCTCTTGACAAGTTCCTTATGAATTCTTTCTTCTTTTTTGTCTTCCTCCTGCTACAGGAGGAAAGTTTTTTGATGCATCTACCAATGTGTTGCCTTTCCTTTATTCTTGTTCTTGTTCCTCCAATTGTACATCATCCTTTTTAACAAAAACACCCACAAATGCTGCAAGGATTTGTATATACACAAATAGAACAAGTACTTGTAGAAAAACAACCCTCGAAGTCTTTCTACAACTTTTAGAGCACTATTCTTTCCTGTGCTTTAAAGAAATGTTTACTCTTTTTTCTCATTCTCATCTAAGCCAAGATGCTCATATGTAGAAGAAAACAGGAGATGCCAAAAATCTACAAAGATTTCCCATGGTATACTCACGTTTGGTTGAAGACACTTCAGCCTTGTACAGGGGCACATGTCTGCAAAGACTTTCTATGGGTGAACCGAACAGGAACCAATCAATATTGGTGAGCAGGGAATGTATGGGGTTGTACTTCACCCAAGTGTATGTGGAAGAAAACATGGTTTGCATCTCCTGGATAAAAACAGAAGAGACAAAAATGAAATAAGTTGACACTTTCTTGTGTACCTATATTCATACCAGAAATCTTATAATTGTAAGTATTAATGTAAATGATTAATGATCTATATTGCTAATATATAAAAGTGCTATTATAACTCCAAACCCTATAATGCTTTTTGTGTAAGAAAACCTGTGAAGTAGGATGGGCAGGTATTATTATCCCAATTTTACAGACGAGGAAATAATCAGAGAAATTATGACCTCTCAGCATTTATCACAGTTCTGGCACACAGTAGGAACTTAAAAGTTAGTTGACTGACTATGGTCAGATACTTAAAGCCCAGAGTTCATCTATTTCATTGTTCTGTTTCTTAACTATTTATTACAATTAACTTATTTATTATTATTAACTATGAATAACTATTCTTAATTATTTTCATAAGGGACCTCAAGACATCAAATGGTCCAGCCAGACAAGTAAAACTTTATTATTCATATTTTATGGAAGAGACTCCAGGTAAGGGGTGAGATTTGGGGAAGGAGACTCTGGTTCCCCTGAATTCAACTATGATATAAACTTGATATATTTGCTGTGTGACTCTGGTCAAGTCAATTAAACCTTTTTCCCTCAGTTTCCTCAGCTACAAAATGGGGATAGTAACCTGCCTCCCAGGGTTATTGTGAGGATCAATTGAGGTAATTATCATAAAGCACTATATACTAGCACATAGTAAGCACTATATAAATGATGTTTTCATTTCAGTGGTTTCCCATTCTTTGTGACCATGGACTTATATATGGGGTTTTCTTGGCAAAGATACTAGAGTGGTTTGCCATTTGTAGATGAAGAACCGATACAAATAGAGGTTAGGTGACTTGCCCAGGATGACACAGCTAGTAAGTGTCTGAGGTCACATTTGGACTCAAGTCTTCCTGATTTCAAGGCCAATGCTCTATCCACTGTGCCACCTAGCTATTATTAAAGATGGGATATATCAGGAAGAGAATTTTTATAGTCTTAGTGAAACATTGCAGAATGAATGCAAGGACTGCACTTGCTACGCTCCACTTTTTATAATATCATATAAGAATAATGTGTCTTTACCCTTTTGGTTCCTAAGAATATCTTTTATACATTAATCATGTAATATTATGCATCATATTTATTATATTTATTTCTCCTTCTCACCAAGAACAGTGTTCCTAACATGGGAAGTATTTAGTAAATGTCTGTTTTTATTGCTGTTTCTTCTATCTATGTAGTCTTTATAATTACTATGAACATTTCTTAGCAGAAACCATTCCTGCTGCTCCATTTTACTGGATACTGACTATAGAACCAGAGATATGCGAGACTCCTACAGACAGCATGGCACCATGAAAAGAACATTGGACCTGGCATAAGGAGAGACATGGGTTCTAATCCTGCCTCCCACACTTGCTAGCTATGTGACTGGCTATATGACTAAACCTTCCTCTGAGCCTCAGTTTACTCATTTGTGAGATTGGAATAAGAACACTTGTAATACATATTTGATGGGATCAAGGGAGGTATTTACACAGAATACCTTAATTAATATATAGTTGACAGCTTTTATAATTGGATGAAAAGAATAATAGTTACCTGTCTCTCATAAGCATATCGTCTGAATTCATCCAGAGCAGGAATTTTTACATGGTCCATCTTCATGACATAGCAGGCTCTCCGAGAGAGGAGTCTGGAAGCAATATAACCCTAGGGACAGATAAGAGTTTAGTTATTGATTATTACTGGTCTTTGTGTGAAAGAAAGCTAATGTGTGGACACAAATATAACCAGGGTGGAGAGAATGAGGCCTTGCCCCTAGATGCCAAAATTTAAAGAGCACTGACTACATTCGCTGTTCTGCAGATGTGGAGAAATGTCTGAGATTAGCACCTGATTAGCAAGAATTAGTTCCTTTAAAAAGGAAATTTTCCTATTCCTGCCTCCTTGCATGGGGGCTTTCCCAACAGCCTGCTTGTGGATTTCTCAGGATTTCTCTATCACCACCATCCCCCCAACTAGAATGAGGCTGTGTTTTGTGTTTCTTGCCCAACTGCATTTTAAGTCACTTACTCTGGGTGCATAACTTACATGTTTGTAGTCAAAAATAGTGGTGGAAGAGCATTTTCCTGCATGGACATTGATGATGGCATAATTTTTCTCGTTGTCAATTTGCACTGTTTCCTGGACCAAGCCATTGTTACCGGTAGGATTCACATAGTTAATAACCTGGATTTCAAATATAAAAAAATTATACATACCATCTTTGTATTATAAACATCTGAAGATGATAGGGGAGGGAATGTAAAATAGGAAAAACAATAAACCAAAATGCCAGTCTGCAATGAGCAAACCCCTGAGGACTATTTCATAGTCAATTTAAAAGTAGGAAGAGAAGGCATCATAGCAAATTCCTGGTCATTTCCTAATTCATATGCACATATATGGGACAGCTAGGTGGTATGGCAGATAGAGTGCTAGGGTTGGAGTCAGGAAGATTTCATCTTCCTTAGTTCAAATCTAGCGTCAGATGTTTACTGGCTGGTTGACCTTAGACAAGTCACTTAACCTTGCTTGCCTCAGTTTCCTCATCTGTAAAATGAGCCAGAGAAGGAAATGGTACATCGCTCTAGTATTTTTTGCCAAGAAAACCCCAAAGGGGTCACACAGAGTTGGTCATGGCTGAAGCCACTGAACAACGCCAGAACTAGATGATCTTGAAAGTCCCTAAGAGTTTTAAATAGGCTCAAAGGGGTCACTGTTTTAGATTAGAGTCAATCTAGATCCCACAAGCCTTTCATTCCACAGATGAGGAATCAGAGGCCCAGGGAAGTTACATAGGTCCCAAGGTATTAAATAGAAGAGGTGGAGTGTCACCATGTTCTCTGAATCCAGAGCTAGTGTACATTATTTCAAATGGATGAGACTTTTAGTTCTAAAGTTCTAAAGTCCTGAATCTTTACAGACTTCTAGTTGGTCATTAAGTGAGACCATTCTGATGCCTCTTCCTATTTCAAGGATCCAGATATGCATCCTAGTTTGGGACTTGCCTCTACCAAAGAATCTTTTTCCTTCAACATTGAAGCTGTTGGTGCTGTGCCTTCATAGATAAATCTTAGGCCATTGCCTGAGGTACATTGAGATCAGGTGAATTGCTCATTGGCTCCTAAGCATTCCAGGTAGGATTAAAGCCAGATCTTGCCCTCCAAAAGTCCAACACTGTGTCCACTCCCTACTACCTGCTGCCAAGACCTGTGTTATTTTTCATCCTTGTATCTTGCCAGTGCCAAGCACAGTATCTTATACCTAGTTTGTATTTGATAATGCTGGTCAAAATGAATATGGAATTATTTCACAAAGGACAAAGCTCCGCTCAGAAATGCACTGAAACATGATCTGACCTGTCTTTCTCTTATGTGTTTAGTGGGTCTCACTTTTCAGGGGAAAGCAAAACTGTTACTATTAACAAACTACTAAATTTTGAAGTGAGAAAGCAGCTAATGACCTTGGATCACAATAAAATTTAAATACTTATCTCCAGCAAAGGCTAGGACTGGAGAAGTCTAGGTTTGAAGTAGAAGTGTATTCATCCTCCATGGCCAAAGAAGACCATGCCATCAAAGAAATGATGACATGACTTACACTTGACTTTGTTTTGAGTGAGGGAGGGCTATGCAGGTCACCAGCCTCACTTCTCCTCCAGAGCCATCTGAATCCAGTGACTGGATTCATCAGGATGACTGGGGATGACCCAGGATGAGGCAATTGGGGTTGTGACTTGTCCAAGGTCACACAGCAAGTGCGTGTCAAGTGTCTGAGGTGAGATTTGAACTCAGGTCCTCCTAACTCCTGCTCTGGTCTTCTATCCACTGCACCACCTAGCTGCCCTGAGGTAGAAGTATAGGAATACTAGAAGCAATAATTCCTGTTTATAGACTGTTTTTCTCTGCCAAAGTCCTCTGATTCTCATTATGAAGTGAAACTGACCCTTGTATCCCATCAGAGCATAAGCTCTTGGCAGGTCCAGCTCCAAGCTAGAAAGCCTTCAGGTATCAGCTTGGTGACGAACAGAACACCTGCATTAGGAGATATGAAGAGTACCTCCTGGCTTTCCTGGCTTCCTTCAAGATTCAATAAAATTCAAATCTCACCTTCTGTCAGAGGCTTTTCCTGGTCCCTTCTTTCCCTCCCCCCATCACCCCCAATGCCTTCCACCTGAGATGGTTGTTCAATAGTTTCGGTCATATCTGATTCTTCATGATCCCATTTGAGTTTTTCTAGGCAAAGATACTGCAGAAATTTGCCATTTCTTTCTCCAACTCATTTTATAGATGAGGAAACTGAGACAAACAGGGTTAAGTGATTTGCCCAAGGTCACACAGCTAATAAGTGTCTGAGGCCAGATTTGATCTCAGGAAGATGAATCTTGTTGATTCCAAGCCCAGCACTCCAACCACTGTACACCTCGCTGCCCTTTCATCTGAGGTTACCTTCCATCTACTCTGTATTTGTCTTGTATGTCTGTAGTTACTTACATATGGTTTCCCCCATTAGACTGTAAACTCTTTATGGGCACATTTTTGCTTTTCATAATATCCCTAACCCTTAGTACAGTGCCTGGCACCTAATAAGTACTAAATAAATGCTTATTAACTGACCCATCCAACTAAATTTGAAGAAGTTGGTATCTAGGTTGGCTTCTCCATCTCCCTCCATTGGAATCTCTAGCACTTTCAGGTGTTACCTTCTACTTGGAAGCGTTTCCTAACTCTCCACTTGTTGGATCCACTCTCCTAATGCATTTGTATTTCTTTTATATCTACTCACAGACAGATGTTCATGTTGTTTCTCTCCAGCATGCAAAGACTGTGCCATTGTCTTTGTGTCTTCAGCACTTAACTTCAGTGCCTGGTCTATAATTAGCTATAAAACATGCTTTTTGATTGAAGTGTATTAGCATTAAGATTGGCCAGTTTACTCACCTCAAATCCGAGTGCTCGAGTACAGAGGATTGCAAGCACAGCCAGAAGAAACACCTGAAAAACAAATGAGTCACAATTATTCTAGGCAGAAGTCGCATGCACTTTCACAAAATCCATCAGTTCTGTGCCAGGGCAGAGTCCTCAAAACCAAAGGCCCTAGGAATAGTATGTGCTCACACAGATGGTCCAGGGACCTCGTCTCCTTTTTCTGAGGAAGACACAGGAGGCAGTAGGTGCTAGGCGAGTCAAACCACCACCCGCTTGACCACCATTTTCCCTCAGACTCAAACGGAGACACTCTGGGATCTGGAACCCAAGAGCCTTGGGAATAGTAATGCTTCCATCCCAATGTCTGTGGCCATTGCCCTGGAGAGTCACCCCTGTGGAAATGCAGTCTGGCCACTGCTTCTGCTGGTGTTACAGCCACAGCTACTGAAAGCTCTTGTCAAGCAAAGTTATTGGTACTTTCAAATGGTTATGATCTCATCAGTAGAAATGCTGTTAAAAAAGTAACATTGAGTTTTGCTTTGATCCTGTACCTCAAGGATCATGGGACCTTGCCCCCCCCAAAAAAAGCCCTTCCAGGTGTGTGATCTCCTCCATTAAAATGTGAGCACTTTAAGAAAGGGCCAATCTCATATTTGTATCCCCAGCACTCAGTACAGTGTTTTGTGCACAGTGAGTGCTTAATAAATACTTCATTCATTCATTCTCAGCCTTCCTAGAGAGTGCTACATATCCCCTTGGACACATTTCTCATTTCAGCTTTCTACTTTGACTTTATCAAAGGGTAAGTAAGTGGGAGGAAGATAAAACTTACTTCCATGTTACAGATTAACTCACCGTGTCAGCCTCTTACTTGTAATAATCAGAAGGCAGGAATAAGCATAGAGTTAGACCCATGGTCTATCTACCCCACAAGTCTGTCTTTGCTATTAATATTTTTATACATATGGGTGCTTTTCCCATTTGTATGATCTCTTTGGGATACAGATCTAGAAGTGTTATTGCTGGGTCAAAGAGTATGCACAGTTTTATAGACTTTTTGGTATAGTTCCAAACTGCTCTCCAGAATGGTTGGGTCAGTTCACAACTCCACCAACAATAGTCTGTCTTGATAGATCCATCACAGAGAGATACCTCTTCTGGATGTCCATTTCAAAGATTATGGGGATGTGCTACAAATATCTCCACTTTTCCACTTTTATTCCATTATTACTGAAATCTTTTTTTTAATCCATTTATCTTTAGTCTTCCCCTGGCAAGAAATAATATAATGTAGTGGCTGGCCCCAGAGTTACAAGGACTTGGATTCAAGGACTCACTCTGATGTATAACTTTTCAGTGGCCTTAAACAATTCTCTAAGACTAGGCAGCAGAAGAATAATTTCTGACTTGCATGGAGGTTGGGGAATGCGGAACTTCCTATCAGGAAGACCCTCCAACAGGGCAAAATGGAAGGAAGCAGGACTTTGGAGTCAGAGGACCTAGGTTCAAATCCTAGCTCTGTTCTTTCAATCTGTATGACTTTGGAGAAGTAATTTCACCTCTGTGAACCTCCATGGTGGTAGGAATCTTAATTTCTCCAGTGGCTCTCTGATCTCATCCATTTGGATGTTCCCTCCAGTTTTGGACATTTCAGGCCACCCATGCCTGCCCATCTAGTATAATTCTTTTTCCTGACCTACCCAAAGTAGGTTATAGAGAGTTATAGAAAACTCTGGAGGCCCTTCTCACTGTCTCCTGATAATGTGAGGGTACCAGTGGGGCCTATGGTTGCCCACCTATCATTCCTTGCTGTTGTCATGTAACTAACCCTTCTTTTAATAAGTACTGGTGCTGTCCAGAGGAACAATATAGAGGAAAGGAGAAATACTATCGGTACTTGTGTGTGTGTATTTATAATGTTCAAGAGGGAAAAAAAAGGTAGGGGTGGGTTATCAGAGGATATTAAAAACTGTTTTTTCCTGCTTTAGAAATTTGTAGCTGTGTTATACCATCTGAGACTTTCTTTTGTCTTTCTCCTTTGGATCATCTGTTTCATTGAAATTTCTAAACTCTCCCTTCCCCTCAAAGAAATCACAAGAAAGTGATTGTGATGTATAAGAAAATAATTTTTTCAAAAACCATCTCAAATATTTCTCCATATATCATTTTCTATTCGGACTTTTTGGTAGGATTTCCAATAAAATACTAATGGAAGGTAACAGACTTTGAAAACTGTAACAGAACTCAGTCACCCTTTGGTCCAAATCATACATGAAAAGAATCCCCACCAGGTAAGCGGTCATCCATTCTCTGCCTGAAAATCTCAAAGACTGGGAACTTGTTCCTCTAGCAGGAACCTTTCCTTCACCCTGCTCCTACATTTTTAGATGGCTTACTGTTAAGAAGGTTATTTTATATATATATCAAGTCTAAATTTTCCTCTTTGCTCTTGGTTCTGACTTTTGGAGCCAGAAAAAAACCATATCTAATACTTCTTCCACATATATTCCTCTTTCAAACAGCTACCATGTTCCACCATTTCAGTTGGACATCTAACATTGTAATGTCACAGATTTCAATCCACTATGATTCTCAAATTCAAAATGCTTCTCCCCGAGGCATCCAAATGTTCAACCTAAAAATTCTCATTTTGCTCCCCAACATTTTGGGTGAAAGTTGGACAAGATCACCTCTGAGTTCCCTTTCAATCCTGTAATTCAAGATTTCTGACCATTTTTAGGAGCATTCAAAGCAGTGTTAATACTCACGTGAGTGCTCATCTTGGTTGCAGGGAACTTCTGAGACTGGAGGAAACTTAACCATCCCAGCTTCTGCCCTTTTTATTGGACTGGAAGTGTAGGGAGTTCCTCACAGAGATATCTCTTTGACACACCACAGCAAACATCTTTATCTTGGGACTGGGACCCAGCACAGGCTATGATATGACAGAGAGGAATTAGTTACCCTCCCTTCATAGCTCTGTAAACATTGTTTATCGCTGCTCCATTTTCTAAAAGAAATCAGTGTACACCCTTGTTTCTTCTAATCTTTTCATTTTATTTTGTTCATTGTGTAGGGCAATTATTATACAAAGTCCTGAGTTTTCTTCTGCAGCTATAGAATACAAGCCCCAAGGGATTGTAGAGACCACCTAATTCAGTATTCATTTCATAGGTTAGAAAATAGAGGCTTTCTCTAACCCTGCTGAGGAAGTGACTTGCCCAAGGTCACACTCAATTTATAACTCTATGGTCTTGGGCAAATTATATCATCTCCAAGGTGTTCTCTATGTCTCCTTTTAGCTTAAGATCCAAGTATTTCTAAGTCAGGATTTGAACCTTGGTCTTCCAGTGCCCAGTGTAGGACTCTACTCAATGTCCCACATTGTTTTGAATTATCCTAGAAACTTAGAATTTGGAACTAGAAGGAACTGTAAATGTCATCTAGTCTTGCCCTCTCAATTCATGGATGAAGAAACTAAGGAACAGAGGGAAGTAACTTATTCTAGGCTGCATAACTTGGAATAAGCAGAGATGGGATTTGGACTCAGGTCCTTTTACGTCAAATTTCACTGAACCATGCTGCCTCACTTGTAGTCATAATTGTCCCTTGATATATTACAACACTGGGTCACTAGGTGGCTCTATGGTGCACAGAGCGCCATGCTTGGAGTCAGGAAGATTATCTTCTTGAGTTCAAATCTGGCCTCGGACACTTACTAGCTGTGTGACCCTGGGCATATCATTTAATTCTGTTTACCTCACTTTCCTCATCTATAAAATGAGCTAGAGAAGAAAACAGTAAATCACTCTACTATCTTTGCTAAGAAAACCTCAAATAGGGTCATGAAAAGTTGGACCCAACCGAAATGATCAAACAGCAATTGGCATATAATAAGTGCTTAATCAATGTTTTGTTTTCATTCATGCATTCATTTACCACAGTCTGTTCATACCTGCTTGTGTGGACCACTTAGAGCTTGATCAGACATTAAAGATGCCAAGGTCACCCACTACATCCCTAGCCATCACCAGGCATCCTAACTTTTGCTTTGTCACTGGACTTCAATGACTCTGAAAGAGAAAGGGAGGCTGACAATTTTGTGCAATTATGCTTCACTTAAATCCAACTCATGCATAAGTCAAGACATCATCCCATGATGTCATTGGTCCTCTTTAAAAATGAAGGACAATGTCTACCTAAAACCATTAGCAAGCATTATATGTTATGGGGATGAGCTAGATGCATTTCCAATAATATCAGAGGGTGAAACAAGGATGTCCATTATCACCCTGTTATTCAATAGTGTACCAGAAATGTTAGCTTTAGCAATAAGAGAAGAAAAAGAAATTGAAGGAACTAGAATAGGCAAAGGAGAAAGTAAGTTGTCCCTCTGATGATATACTTAAAGAATCCCAGAGGATCAAGTGAAAAACTACTTAAAATAATATACAACTTTAGCAAAGTTGCAGGATATAAAATAAACCCACACAAATCATCAGCATTTTGATATATTACTAACAAAGCCCAACAGCAAGAGATAGAGAAATTCCATTAAAATTACTATAGATGTAAAATATTTGGGATATTTTACCTGCCAAATTTTTGGGATAAATCTACCTGCCAAAATAAATCCAGTAAATATATGAACACAATTACAAAACACTACTCACACAAATAAAGTATTTTGTTACCAATTTAATTGGAATAAATTTCCAATTTAAATAATTGGAAAAACACAGTTGCTCATGGGTAGGCTGAGCTAATATAATAAAAATGACAATTCTACCTAAACTAATTTACATATTCAGTGCCATACCAACCAGACTACAAAAATTATTTTATAGAACTAGAAAAATAATAACAAAATTCATCTGGAAGAACAAAAGATTCAGAATATCAAGGGAATTAATGAAAAGAAATGCTAAGGGAAAAGACCTAGCCATACGAGATCTTAAATTGCATTATAAAGCAGCAATCATTAAAACCACTTGGTACTGGCTAAGAAATAGAGTGGTAGATGAGTGGAATATGTTAAGTATACAAGGCACAGCAGTCAATGACTATAGCAGTCTACTGTTAGATAAACCAGTTTCTGGGATAAGAACTCACTATTTGACAAAAATTTCTGGGAAAACTGGAAAATAATATGGCAGGAACTGGGCATAGACCAACTTCTGACACTATATACCAAAATAAAGTCCATAATTTAAACATAAAGACTGGTACTATAAGCAAATTAGGGGAGCAAAAAATAGTTTATCTGTCAGATTTATGGAGAACAGAGGAATTTATGACCAAACAAGAGAGAGAGAACATTATGAAATGCAAAACGTATAATTTTGAATACATTAAATTGAAAAGTTTTTGTGCAAAGCTAATGCAACCAAGATTAGGAGGGAAGCAGAAAACTGGGAAAGAATTTTTACAACCAGTGTCTCCGATAAAGGCCTCATTTTAAAAACAAATAGAGAACTGAATCAAATTTATAAGAATAAAAGTCATTCCCCAACTGACAAATGGCAAAAGGATATGAACAGGTAGTCTTCAGAAGAAGAAATTAAAGCTATCTATAGTCATATGAAAAAATGCTCTAAACCAGTATTGATTAGAGAAATGCAAATCAAAACAACTTTGAGGTACCACATTACACCTATTAGGTTGGCTAATATGACAAAACAGGAAAATGATAAATGTTGGAGAAGATGTGGTAGAGTTGGAACATTAATTCATTGTAGGTGGAGCTGTGAGCTAATCCAACTATTCTGGAGAGAAATTTGGAACTATGCCCAAAAGTCTACAAAAAGATGCATACATACCCTTTGAACCAGTAATATTGCTTCTAGGACTATATCCCCAAGAGATCATAAAAATGGAAAAAGGTCATACATGTACAAAAATATTTATAACTGCTCTCTTTATGGTTGCCAAGAACTGGAAATCAAGGGGATGCCCATCACTTGAGGAATGGCTGAGAATGTAATGGAATACTATAGTACTATAAGAAATGATGAACAGGCAGACTTCAGAAAAACCTGAAAAGACTTATATGAACTGATACTGAATAAAGTGAGCAGAGCCAGGAGAACATTATACACAGTAACAACCACAGTGTGCAAGGACTTTTTCTGGTAGACTTAGCCCTTCACAGCAATGCAAGGACCTAAAACATTCCAAAAGGGCTCTTGAAGCAAAATGTCATGCATGTCCAGGGAAAGAACCATGGAATTGGAACACAGAATGAAACAGAACATTTCCCCTTGTGTTATGTTTTGTTTTGTTTTGTTTTTTCCTCATGGTTTCTTCCATTCATCTTAATTCTTCTATGCAACATGACTAATGTGAAAATGTATTTAATAAGAATGTATGTGAAGAACCCATATAAGATTGGATGCTATCTTGGGGAGGGAGGGAGGAGTAAGGGGGAGAAAATCTAAGACTTATGAAAGTGATTGTAGAAAACTGAAAACAAATTAAAACTTTTTAAAAAGAGAGAGAAAACAAAAGAAATGGTGAACAGACAGACTTCAGGAAAACCTGGACTTAAATGAACTGATCTTGAGTGAAGTGAGCAGAACCAGGAGAACACCGTATGCAGTAACAGCCATAGTGTTCAATGGCTGACTTTGACAGAGCCCTTTTCAGCAATGCAAGGACCTAAAACAATTCCAATTGTTTTACTGATGGAAAATTCCTGATGGAATTTTCATGATGGAATTCATGATGGAAAATGCCATCCACATCCAGAGAAAGAACTATGGAGCTGGAATGCAGAGCGAAGCAGACTATTTTCTTTTTTGTTTTGTTTTTTTTTTCACTCTCATAGTTTCTTCCATTCATTCTAATTCTTCAATACAACTTGACTAATGTGAAAATATGCTCAATAGGAGTGTATATGTAGAGTCTAAATCATATTGTATGCTGTCTTGGGGAAGGGGAAGAAAATTTAAAACTTACGTAAGTGAATGTTGAAAACTAAAATAAGTAAATCAACTTTAAAACAGAAAATGAAAGACAAAAAACCCAGCCATTTTCTATTTAGCTCTGAGTGATATTCAATTTTATTTCATCAGAGACTATAATGTTCCTTGACTTGTAGCCAGATAAGGCCAATAGAATATTTGGTGTTATGTTTCTTCTTTAGAAAGAAGACCAGGGTTGGCTGTGTGGTTGTATAACATTACGTATAGAGATGAAATGTGAAATGACTAATAAGCAGACTTGCCCAACAGTATTATAACTTGATGAGACTTATGTAAAAGACTTTCAACAAATCCCAGCAGCAATCATAAACAAGGTATTAAATGTTGTTTTAATCATTCTGCAATGCACATCATGATTCTTTAATACTTCTATACATTCATCTCAGATCTTCCCTCTTTCGTGTGTGAGAAAAAATGACTTATTTCCTACTTGAAAAAAATTATGAGCCTTCTATATCCTTTGCTTCCCCCCACCCATCCCTTTTCACACACACTTTGCCTTAGACTTCCAGAGCCCAAAGGAGGGGAGGAGGATTCCCCCTCCCACACTACCCCCCCAAAAGAAGAAAATGGTGCTCAATCCGTGTACCTAGGCATGCTGGAGAAAGGAATTTCTTTTGTTATTTGTTTCTTTTTCTGAGCACAGGTCAGAGACTAGTGATCCCGACAATGGATTTTTCCAATCTGAGGTGGAGAGTCAAGGACTGGCCTCTCAAAGAAAGGAGATATCAATGGGTTATTTCTTGAAAAAAGATACTCTGTGTGTGTATATATGTACACACATGTATAATACATACATTATATAGATGTATGTTATGTGGATATATATTATATACACACATATATATCATTCATATATAAAATTTTAAAAATTGTCCACCTAATCCCCTGTCATAAGATAGCCAATAGGTATTTTTTATCCATTTGGTTTTGTTTTGAGGCAGTGACTTGAGCACAGTCACACAGCTAATAAGTGTCTGAGGGTGAATTTGAACCCAGATCCTCCTAACTCCAGGGCTGATGCTCTATCCACTGTGTCACTCAGTTGCCCTTCATTTGACTTTCCAATGTAGATAGTTAGATTGAACACTTTTTAGTTGCAATGATCTCTTCCAGGGGGCTTTGTAATATTCTAGGGCTTAATTTAACCAGCACAGTGCCATCTCCAAAAAGGATGCATCTGAAGATCTCAGCATCTGTATGGGATCACTCTTCAACTTGGGTTCTTCATTGAACATCCTCCATTGAAAAACATCCTGTTTCATTGCTCATCTGATATTATTAGTCATAGGGTCATCAAACAAAGTTTTCTCTGTTGTTACATCTTTCAAGTGTAACCCCTATCCCAAAGTCCATTGGTATGGGACTCTCTCCTTATTGGTATAGATGAATGCCCTGCCCTGCATGAGAAGTGGGGTGGCATAGGTGAGATGAGAGCTTCAGTTCTTGTCACAGTCCCTAAAGACTCAACATTCAGATGTTCTTGGCTTTTAGCTTCAAGAGAAAAGATAGAAAAGGCCAATTCCACTTCAGGTTCAGACTCTAGGACAACATGAGAGGAGCAAGTGGTCTCCATCATGCCCTTATTCCCAGCTTTCTGTGGGAGAGAAGTATTAGACTGCTTACAAAACTGAAGGTCTACAGAGCTGTTGTACAGACCTCATTGCTATATGCCTGTGAAACTTGGAATCAGCATCTTGTCAGGAAACATGACTTCCATTTTAATTGTCTTAGGAAGATTCTGAAGATCACCTGGCAAGATAAGGTACCGGACAATGAGATCTTTCTCGAGCTGAACTGCCAAGCATTCAAACTCTACTGCAGAGATCACAACTCTGATGACCTGATCACAGGTCATTATTCAAATGTCAAAAGTACCTTTGCCTAAAAGACTATTTTAAGAAGAACCCACACAAGGCAAGTACACACATGGAGGCCAAAAGAAATGATACAGGACACTCTCAGGGTCTGTCTGAAGAACTTTGGGATTGATTGTGAGACATGGAATACACTGGCACAGGACCATCCGGCATGGCATATCTGCATCAAAGAAGGCACTGTACTTTATGAGCAAAGCAGAATTGCAGAAGCTTAAGGGAAACATGAGTCTTCATAAAAGTTGTTGTAAAAGGATAATTTGTTGTAAGAAAGACTTTTGATGAATCAAGTTATTTTTAACTTGATAATTAGACTAATTAATATACAATATAATTAATGAAAATAATTAATAGTTTAAAATATTTTAATAATCAATACACAAGTTTGGATTCAGTCAAAGGGCCCCATTTGAGACCTATAAAGACACATGTGGCCTCAAGGCTGCAGGTTCCCCACCCCTGCTATGGACTATTTATACCTGACTTTGGAAGAGCCTTACAAGCTCTTGTCAGTCTGATTAGCCAAACTGGACATACTGTGCCTTAATTCCAACATAGTGATGTGGCTTTTGTCCTCTTTGAGAACTAAGGATAAGTATTCCCAACTTGTTACTCTAGAGATATTGAGAAACATTCCCCTTTAGTGAGATCCAGGATACTCTCTCTTGTTGAGCTGAATTATGCTGCTCCCAACGAGAGCATTCCTTCACTCTGTATTACCTGGAACATATTCTCCCATATATACCTTCTCTGATTTCTGTTTTGCTACAGTTTGGATAAAAAGGCTTCTTTGCTATTCTCTATGTGTGTTCACTGTGGAACTGGTATTAAGTAGGAAAGGGGTCAAGTCTTAGATGTAGAGTTTCGGGTCCCCTTGTCTCCCAAAATGACAAGCAAGATGGAACCTGATCATTTCCCCTAGACTAATAATATTTAAGGGAGCAGATAGATAGCCTTCTAGTCTGGTATCCCCCTCCCTTCGAAGAGAGCAAAGTGGTGGCCTCTGGCCCCAACATCTTACCTCCTTTCCTGGCAGGAATGAAAGTCTCCCTTGGAAAAGGGTGGGGGGAGAAGAAGTTAGAGATGTCTAACCTGCCTCTTTGAACTATATACAAGGCCAGACCCTTGCTCACATGTGGGTGCCTCTATATGTGCAACTCCACATCTTTACACATGGAATCTTGTATAATTTTTCTGTATGAAAGGGGATACTTCGTTGTAAGAAAGACTTTCATAAATCAAAAATTATTTTTAACTTGATAATTAAATTAATACACAATATAATTAATAATTAAAATTAATAGTTTAAAATATTTTAATAAACAATAAGCAAAGAGAAGTCATTCTCTATACTTTTCAGTCAATTGTATAATGGTAAAGCTATGGAATTGGGGAATATCACTTGTGAAATGCTGCCTGTTCTCTAGTCATCAAGCACTCATCAAGAATGCCCTCCATGCGTGTACATGTATATTAGTCTCATAACAATCATATGGGTGAAAAAGTAGGCATACAGTCCTAGCCTTTGGTGTTATTATGGACATAATAGTACTTCTAAATTTTTACGAGCCTTTCCTACAAGATTTTATAAATGAATTTATGTTCTAAACTGGTGTTGCCCTTGGTTGCCCTATCCCTCCTTCTGGCAACTAAATGAGGTGCTTTCGGATTTAGGTACTTTTAAGGCTCCTTTGATCTCCCCATTATGACACTTGATCTACATCGGTTAAACTTATGAAATATTGTAACTAGTTTATCATTTCTTCAGGCCACATTTAATTTTTCACCATAGTCAACTTATTTAAATAAATCAGACTTGAATTGTCCTAATGGCACACAATATATTTTTCCCTACATTTTTATTCTTTTTTCTAAATTTGGACTGATTTTGGTCTTTGCTCCTACAAATGGGTAGTTTAACTATACATATAATTAACAGTTAATTTGGAAGTGATACCCATGTGAGTAGTGAATCATTTCTTATCTATTAAAACAGAATTATTTTGACACTATTTGGCATTTGCCATGTCCGTTGACTTCAGATTCTTTAATCAAATAAAATATGGTAGCTAGGGAGCTAGATTATAGAGCATTTTTTTTTTATGAATGGGGCAGGAGTTGTACTATAGCTATGTTACAGGTTGTCGATAGTTCTTTGCCCTCTTCCATTCATTATGATTGATACATTTTTTCCAATATATTTTCATTGTCCTTACCTATTGCTACCTTTGCATTGTTGTCACCAGATATTATAGTATGTAATTTAATATGGAGGGTCTTATTGAATTTTATATAGAATTTCTCTCTTCATTTTATGAAATAGTTGAACCTGAGAGGCAATCATTGTCATGGTAGTCTTTTCTTTTTTTGTAATGTATATCATAAGTACTGCAATAAAAATGACCAATTATTCCAATAATTATGTTTCTTGTTGCTTTTAGATGCACAATAAAAACCATTTCCATCAGCTCTTTTATTTGCTTTCACCAAGTAAACCTATGAGTGATCCTTCCAATTGTATCTATTGGTTTTATTCAAACAAAAAATGTCAATATAGGATTCTATTTTTTTGCCCAGTGCTATGTCCATCATTGATTGTTGGAAAGAATCTCATTATTTAAAGTAACAAAAAGCTAAGTTAATGTTTATAGATGGTTAACACCTGTGTGATTCTTTGCATCCCATGAAGTCTTTTCTCTTATTCTGTCCCCAGTCATTGCAAAAGTAAAATGGGGCTGACTGAGAGTCACCACATTCAAAGAGTTCATTTTCATGTGACAAGCCTGTTGGCAATGAGCCTATCTGTCCTTAGCTATGTCAAGCTTTGGACAGAAGACTCAATTGATGCTGCAACTGTATTCAAAACGTTCCCCATTTGGTGGGGACAACAAGAGAACACTCATTTATTAAGCACATACTGTGTGCTACTGGGGCAGCTAAGTGATGAAGTGGATAGAGTGCCAGGCCAGGAAGACTCATTTTCCTGAGTTCAAATCCAGCCTCAGACACTTACTATCTGTGTGGCCCTGGATAAGTCACTGCACCCTGTTTGCCTCAGTTTCCTCATCTGTAAAATGAACTGGAGAAGGAAATGGCAAAGCATTCCAGTATCTTTGTCAAGAAAATCCCAAATGGGATTACAAAGAGTCAGAAAAGACTGAAACGACTAAACAGCAAAAATATGCTAGGATCTACGCCAAGAACTTTACAAATATTATCTTGTTTGATCCTAAGACTGAAAAGAATGTGAAAGATCTTGATCTTTGTTGACATGCCTTCATATCACCTTCTGACGCTATAGTAAGGCATCAGAGTAGGTTTCTGTGGAGGACACTGTCTCAGCGCTCTGTGCAGCAAACATCCCCAGTCCCACAGCCCCCAACATCAGCAGACCATTCAGTATCAGTCTGCTGATTGGCTAGGGCTTATTGCCTGGCTTTTTCAATTATGACAGTAATTTTATTTCCCTCAAACAGGAAAATGATAAACCTGAGATGGCAGTGTGTCTTGCACCCTCTATAACTGGGAACTTTCACCAAATCAGTTTGCATTGTATGAATATACATTGTATTTAGAGCAATTTGGTGGAAAGTTTGTCTTAAGTCTCAAAGTCCCATTGACACGTGGAGAACAAACGGGAACAGTCTGTTCTTTTAATGGTCGCAATCTTTTTCTAACTTTCCTTCTAACTTAGCACAGCTTTTGTTCTCCAAGATGGTGGTATAACTATACTTATAGACAGGAGAAAAGTAAGGAAAATGACCCTTTTCCCAAGAGTATTTCAAGAAATAACAGCTCACACACTTTCTCTTCCATAGGTCTTTACAAAGCACTTTCCTCACAATAACCCTTCGAGATAAGTGGTATAAGAATTATTATCTTAATTTTTTAGATAAGGAACTGAGACTCAGAGAGATGAGGTGACCTGCCTAGGGTCATGTACTTAATAAATGTTGGAATCAGGATTCAAATTCAGATCTCCTGACACCAAGTAAATTGTTTCTCCTGACATACCCGAACTCCCACAATTAGATTGTGAGCTCCTTTAGATCAAAGACTGTCTTTTGCATCTTCTGGAATCCCCAGGTACAGTGCCTTAGATGCTTAATAAATGTCTGTTGGCTGACTAACACCATTGAAATCATGGCTGCCTGTAAAACATTATGGTTATTAGAGAACACTGAACTTGAAGTCAAAAGTTGTGAATTCAAATGCTAAAGTCATCTTGATACTAACTGTGAATCTTTGGGCAAGTCATTTCTCTACTCCAGCCCCAGGTTTTTCATCTATAAAAAGAGGTGGTTGGTGTAGATGATTTCTGAAGTCCCTTTGATCACTAGGTGACCAGACAGGCTCTCTAGAGGGAGGAAAGACACTGGAGCAGAAAAAAAGCAGTGGTTTTGGAGTCAGAAGAAGTGAGTGATAGTACTGGCTCTGCCACCTACAGTTATGTGAGTCAACTCTTTATCTGTAATATAGAGATACTTTCAGTACCCACCTCCCAGAACTCACAGAGCAATCCTGAGAATGAAACAAGATAATAACTTCAAAACCTTATGTAAATGTCAGGTGTCATTCAATTTTTCTGGCACTGAGTATTTAGGGTAGGACTTATGGACTTGTATACTATGTTGTGTCAAACTCAAATGTAAAGCGGGGGAGGGCACTAGACAATACATAAGGATCCTTATGAGTTCATATTGACTTAGAAAACCATGTATTAATATTTTCTTTGTTCTGTTGTATTTTTATTTTTTTATTATATATTTCCCAATTACATTTTAATCTGGTTTGGTTGCACTCAGGAATGTTTTGTGGTCAGCTTCCACCAGCTATATGTTTGATACCTTCAGTATAGAAAATTGTATTTTTAAAGGGTTTTGATGGATGTTACCTTAAATTAAGTGCCGGATGGATTTCTCTGCAACAGGTCCTCAAAGCCATAGCAATAATCAATCAACATGTGTTTGTGAAGAACTTACAATGTGGCAGGTGCTGTGGAAAGCATTGTAGATACAAAGAAGAACAAGCCCCCACCCTGAGGAGGCTTATTTAGGCATTCTTTGGACTACCTGTCCTGTGAGGTCCTTCCAGCTCTGTTTTTTCAGTTATCCCCCTGGAAAGCCTGGCTCTCTCTAACGGTTTACATCACTACACATCGCATTTGTTTTATCTCCTTCACACAGTCATGAATAACTATTGCATTTTATTCATGTGTACTTTGCATTATTAATACCACAGTCAACATGTTGTGTATACTTGTATAAGTAAATGATTTGTCTCCTCATTGAGGGTAGATGCCATGTCCTACTCATCTTCTATACCTAACATGGTAGCAAATAGCTAGTAAATTGAATGTTGAGATGGAAAGAAAAAAAATGAATTAAAGTCAAGAAGCCTGAGTTTGAATTCCTTGCTCAGATGCTCTAATACTAGAGCATATTTCTATCATATAGCCAACAATAGCTAATCAAATCACTTTAAGTCATCTAAGCCTCAGTTTTCTAGTATGTAAAATGGGAAAAATAATTGCTTGCCCTATGTAGGTACCAGGGATGTTGTGGGTAAAGTCCTTTAAATCAATGAATTATTGTTATTGCATTTATTGTTTTCATATTGTTATAAATTGTTTTTATTGTTATCAATTCTATATGGACACCTTTTAAATTTAAAATATTACTGGGAAACAGAATTAGCAGAAGAATTATAGATTAATTTTTGAAAGAGGCTTTTTGTATATAGTTGCTACATTTTAAAAGACATATATCTTTCTTCCCATGGTGTCTTTTACTATGGGAAATAATAATCCTGGTTCTAACAAGTCTGCTACTTTAAATTATTCAGATATATTTAGTCATACTTCAGAGTTCATAGTTTCCTATAACTTTTAACTTTTTTCCTTATTACCCTGTAGTTTGGATTACACATGACCACCTACTAAAAGTCATTTACCAGTGAATTCCTCCCTTGCCCCTGCCAAAAAAAAAACCCAAAACAAAACCTACACACTACACACTACACACACACACACACACACACACACACACATCCTGGTCCTTTGTCTCATTGTTATTCAGTTTTTTCCAAGTCTTTGGGGCCCCATTTGTATTTTTCTTGGCAAAGATACTGGAGTGATTTACCATTTCCTTCTCCAGTTCATTTTACAAATGAGGAAACTGAGGCAAACAGGGTTAAGTGACTGGCCTAGAGTCACACAGCTAGTAAGTGTCTGAAGACAGGTTTGAACTCAGGAAGATGAGTCTTCCTGATTCCCAGCCTGCACTCTATTTACTGAGCCACTTAGCTGACCCTTTTTTTCCCTCTATTTGACCACTGCAGCATTTGCTAAGCAACCCCTATCTCAAGGTCTTTTCCACTATTGCCTTCTGTCACTCCAAAATGTTCTATGATCTGCTCCTTTCTCCAATTCTTTTGCTAACTGCTTTTTCTCCTCCATTAACTATGGACATCCTCCACTCCCCTCAAGATTTAGTCCTCAACCTTGTGCTCTTTTCACTTCATATTCTCTCTCCTTCTAAAGAGACGTCTACGGCTTTAGCCACCACTCTAAAGTAAATGATCTCAAAATCTCAATTCCTGGATTTATTCTGTCTCCAAAATGCACTATCATTTCAACAATTACCTCTTAGACTTTTCCAATTCCATATTTCTTTTTCACTTTAAGTCCAATGTATTCAAAAGCAGCCTCACCAGCGTTGTATTAAACTGTGAACTCCTTAAAAATAAGGATTTTTTTTTAGCCTTTCTTTGTATTCCTAACACTTAGTATAGTGCCTGGAACATAACAGGCACTTAATAAATGCTTACTGACTTAAATTTTCCCTCAAAGGAAGATGCATCTTCATAATGAGAATTACACCAAAGTGGAACAGACTACTTTGGGAGGCAGCGGGCTTTTCTTTATTGGAAGTCTTCAAGGCTCCCTATCTTAAATTTATCATTTTAGTCAACTTACTCTCCAAACACCCAGGCTCAAAGTTTCTTTGATTTATCTTTCATATTCTATATCCTGCTAGTCAATAAACCCTATTCTGTTGGAAATACTGAAGCCATTTAGAGTTTCCTTCCCTTCTTTTTCTCTTTTCTCCCTTATCTTTCCTCCTCTCTGCCTCAAAACAAAACTTGTATCCACAAATTTCCACTTCAAGACGTCCATCATTTCACTCATTCTTTCTTCTTCCTCTCCAGTCTAAGAAATGTTTCTAATTTTCCAGGCTAATGCCTTGGCCTAGATCTAATTCTCTCCTGCCTCTTTTGGAATACTCTTTGTCTTGTGTATTCAATCTCACTCTCTCTGTCTCTCTCTCTGTCTCTCTCTGTCTCTCTCTCTGTCTCTCTCTCTCTCTCTGTCTCTCTCTCTGTCTCTCTCTCTCTCTCTGTCTCTGTCTCTCTCTCTCTCCCTCCTTCCCTCCCTCCCTCCCTCCTTCCCTCTCCCTCTCCCTCTCCATTTACTTTAATGTGTCTAAATATATACACAGCACTTGCGGGGGACACACCTACTCATCTCATCCTAAAATAAGTTATTCCAACTTTAAGGTACTCTCTGAGTCCCCGATTACTCAAGACCAAAGATCACAAGTCCTTATCAATGTGTTCACTTTGACTAGTCACCTAGAGGACACAACTCATTCTAAGTAAAGCCATTTAATGAAACAGCATCATAAGAAGGGCAGTAATTTAATATTTTCCCCATAAAACTGGTATACTTTCCCACAAATACACAAACCCTAACTGGGAGGACTGGGCATACCTAAAGAACGTGTATGGAAGAACACAGAAATAGAGAATATGCATGGCCAGGGTGTGCATTTTTAAGGGAAACTCAAACCTCTGCAGACCATCAATGTCTTTTAGTGATATTATCACACTGCTCCTCTATGACTGTTTGGACATTACTTCCCTGATTTCATGGGCACTGCTGGGAATGTAGAGTTATTTCTATGGTTGGCATTTTCTTTGCACACATTTCCTTCTCCACTATTTGCAGTTAAGTACATACCTTTAGCCCCTAAAAGCAGGAGTGGGTTCTACTGCCTCTCTGGTACAAAAAGTCCAGAGGCTTAAGCCTCATCTCTTTTATTAAGAAAGGAAATTGTTGACAAGCTCAGTCATCAGACTATGGGGGGAAACAACAGCTGCTTTTTATTTTTTCAAAATGAAAAGATTTGTGAATTCTGAGTCTGTGAATTCTCAGTCTAACCTCCAGGAACCAAGCTCTTGAGAACACAGAACATGGAGCCAGTTATAGTAAAGCCTACAGGCATTTGGTTTGTTTTTGAACTTGCTTTCTCTTGCCCAGCAGGATCATTGTCCCTGTCCCAAGCCTCTATCTGATTTAAGATCAGAATGTCCTTGTAACTATTGTCTAATTTCTGATTGTTATCTTTTAGCCCTTTCAAACCATTTAAGGACTTGACTTTCAGCAAACCACATAAGGACTTGGATATGAGCCCTAAATCCTTACCTCCTCTACACTAAAGCCCTGACCTCCCTTTGGCCTGTCATGCAAAGAAAAGGAAGGGGGAAGGTAAGACCACCACCACTCACAAAAGCAAATGGGCCGAAAGTATGGCATTGTCCTTTACTTCAATACTCTGGTCCTCATGTCACCATTATTAACCATGCTTGGCTGGCAGTAAGCCTTTCAGGTTTGGAGCCACTATATATATTTTGACTCAAGTCTTTCCGATTTTAACAAAAGTCCTCCATCAACCTATCTTCCTACTCTACTTTTCCAGTCACCATCTTAGTTATCTCATAGAGTTATAAAATGTAAGAGTAGGAAGGGATGTTAGAAGTCATCTAGCCTAACTCCTTCATTCTATATTTAGGAAAATTTAAGCTTAATGACATATGGCACAGCAGTAAGAATGCTCTTTATAGTTATGAGACATCCATATACAAATCTTATCACTGTCATTCCCTAATTGTGTTATTATAGGAAAAACACAACTTCCCTGAGTCTTACTTTCTTCATCTATAAAAAAAGGATAATGACAACTATAGGGTATCATAAGGTTGTTATGGGGATCAAATGAGATAATGCAAACAAACGAACATTTACTAAGCAGCCACCATGTTCCACGGACAAGGTAGAAAGACAACGTGGTGCTGTGGATAAAGGGCTAGGCTTGGAGACAGAAAAACCCAGGTTCAAGTTCTGCCTTTGTCACAAATTATCTGTGTGATTCCAGGCAGGTGACAACTTCTCAGTGCCCCCACTAAACTCTCTAAGACTAGGTTGCAGATGAGTTACCAATCTTTGTCTATGCAGTCGGGAAGTTCTCCACACTGGGGGAACTGGAGGTCCTTATCCCCTCCTTCATTTTCCCTGCCAAACCCCAATATTTGTAAATGGTGCTGTGCCAGATCTGAGGATCCAATGACAAATGGAACAATCCCTGCCATTAAGGAGAGTACGTTAATTCAAATACGTTTAAGGGAGGCACTGATAGCTAAGGGAATTAAAAAAGACTCCATGTGTTGCTTGACCTGAGTTTTTGAAATAACCTGTGGATTCCCTAGAGGTGATGAGAAGAGCCAGCCATGGAGAATAGCCAGTGAAAAGGCATGGATAGAGATTGGCTGTGTAATATTGTGTATGAGAACCAGAAGGAAAGCCAGTCCATATGGTGCATGCTGGAGAGTAACAGATAAAAAAGATGGAAAGGTATACCTAGACTAAATATAAAATACAAAATAATTGCTGTTCCACATTGGTAGAGGGAGTTCACAAGGGCATATATTTAGGATCAGAAGGAACCGTAGAAGCTATCAAATCTATTCCTCCTTCCCCTTCCCCATTTTTTACATGAGGAAACTGAGTCATAAGTAGTTTAAATGACCTGCTGAGAATCACACAGCTGGTGCTTGAGGTAGGATTTGGACTGTGATCTTGATTCCAAGTCTTATGTACTATTCACTACTCTAGCTATCTTCATGAATTTTCTCATATACAACTCTTGAGTGAAATCAAAGGTGTAGACAAAAAACGACAACAAGAAAAAGGTGCAGCACATTAAAGTTATGCTCAAAAAAACTGTTCGCTTACAAAATGTCCTTCATCATATTCAATGTAGTAGTTTTGTGGTGGCACATTATGCCCAGGAGGCCAGGAACTAAGCTTTATACAGATTTTGTCAAGCTTTTTACACTTTGGTGAATGAGCAAAGGAGCAACTGACTAAAGGAGCTGAACTGGAACTTAGCCCTCTATAATAATATTTTTTTCATTTTTATAATTAGGAAAACCTTAAGGACAACATTTTGTATATAGTAGGAGCTTAATCAATGTTTATTGAATTGAATGATTTAAGATTTTACAGCTATAACAAGAGCTAACAATTAGGACCTAAAAGTTTGCAAAATTCTTTATATCCATTAACTCATTTGAGTCTTTCAACAACTCTCTGAGGTACTGGAATAATTGTCCTATGTTGCTCACGTTCACACGGCCAGTTAGGATCAGAGGCAAGATTCAAACCCAGACCTCAAAATCCCAGGGCCATTGCTCCTCTGCCTCTTGACTGAGAAGAAGCCACTCAAAAATGACTAGGCTGTTTCTGGATTTGGGCCAACATGGTTAAAATTTCCCTTACACTTAGCCCACAGAAAGTAAAAGCTAGAAGTGTCCATAGAGAGGATTTAAACTCTTCATTAATACCCTTTCATTTTGTAGATGAGGAAACTGAAGTTGAGAGATGGGATGTGGTCTGCCCAAGATGCCACAACTAGGAAGTGTCATCTATCTTTTGAAGTTACCAATTCCCAGCCCTAGCTTTGAGACTCACTTAAGTGTCTCCAATGAACCAGCATGGTATAGGGGACTGAGAGCCAGGAGACCAAGAATTACCACGGCTAGCCACCTACTTCTCTGAGACTTCGGTTCCCTCACATGTCAAAAGTGGGCAATAATACTTTTATTACCTATTTCATGGAATTGCTTGGGTATCGGGAGAACACTTTGTAAAGTCTTAAGGGGCATAAAAATGGAGTTCTTGCTAACTCAGGAGGTATCATGAAATATTCCTCTCCTTATTTCCATCCCTCCTTCCCCATCACAACTTAAAAACAAAAAACTATTAATGGTTAGATGAATCTGGGGGCAGCCGGGAAGAGCAATGGACAGAGCACTGGGCTGGAGTCAGAAGATCTGAGTTCAATTCTGACCTCAGATGCTAGCTGCATGACCCTACGCAAGTCACTTAATCCCTATTTGCCTCAATGTCCCAAATATAAAATGCAACCACACTGGAGAAGGAAATAGGAAACCACTCCAGTATCTTTGCCAAGAAAACCCCATGGACTTTGTTCGATGTAAAGTGGGACTTGACTGAATGACGGAAATACAGTAAATTAATATATTAGAAAAGAGATAAATCAAGCAAGTGAAAGGTTGTGGTGACTCCCCAGGATTAGGTGATAGATGCCTTAAACAAATATCTGAAATAGCCAACTAATATATTAATTTACTGGGAGGAGTTCCAGGGTGTGGAGGGTATGTATGTGGGAGGAGGGCAGGAATTGAGAAGGGGAAAGAGTCATCCTGAGCAGATGCTGCCTAGGTCCTCATGGAGGTTCTGGCTGCTGATACCAACATTTTTAGGCTAACAGTGCTGAATGATCATATGTATTAAAGTGTACTGGACTCAAAGAAGACAACATGGACTCTATTCCTCAATTTGGACAAACAGGCAGTGAGCTAGAAGAGTAGTGGAGGAGAACTAAATAAAAGTAAATTTTTCAAAATGACTGGTGAGAGAGACGTGGGCAGGTGAGATCTTACTATCTTTATTTTCTGGACTCAGAAACATAAAGTAACCTATCATGGTCTCAGAATGTGGCAAGCTCAGTGGGTCCTTTCTAAACCAATATTTTCAGTTTATGAATGAATAAAGTAACACCATAAAAGTAAAGTTATTTGTTAAAGGTCCCTCCCAGGTCTATGATCCTAAAAAGAGGGGTCATAGACACATACAACCATAAGATTTAGAGAAGGAAAAAGGTCTTAGAGACTGTAAAGGTTTTAACTTTGGGTCCATAAACTGGGGTAGTGGTGTCTATAAACTTGGATGGGAAACAAATTACATCTTTTTTTAAAATATATTTGGTTTTATTTGTATTCTGATATGCTTTATTACATATGTTTAACAGCATTACTATGAGGAAGGATCCATCCATAGGGTTCATGAGACTGCCAAAGGAATCCATGACACAAAAGTTGAAAGAATCTATTCTAGTGTTAATTGACCCCTCACTTCATAGATAAGGAAACCAAGGCCCAGAGAGGTATTATGATGTTCCATAGTCCAAAAGTGACATTTTAATAAGGTGTAATTAAAGGTCACTTTTAGCCCAATTTAGTTTGTAAGTTGGTGCAGCTAGATGGTATAGTGGATAGAGTCCTGAGTTCAAATATGACCTCAGGTGCTTACTATCTGTGTGACCCTGGGCAAGTCACTTCACCTTGTTTGCTTTAGTTTCCTCATCTGTAAAATGAGCTGGAGAAGGAATTGGCAAAACACTCCAGTATCTTTGCCAAGAAAACCTCTGGTGGGGTCACAAATAGACACGACTGAAAAGAGAATAAACAACAAAAAGTTTATAAATTTCTCTGTACTTTACCCTTTGGCTACAATTCCTTGTGTTGTCAGAGGAGTCAGAGGACCCATGTTCACATCTCTGCTCTTCTACTTGCTCGATTGACCTTGGACAGATCATTGAATTTCCTTTGGTCTCAGTTTTCTTATCTGTCAAATGAAATGATCAAACTAGATGATTTTTAAAGTCTCTTCCTGCTCTAAGTCTATGATCCTACCCCTTACTCTTCTAAATCCTGAGATTCAGAGCCATTGTCTATCTTGAAAAAACCATTTCCCCTGCCTAGCCTGCCATGCTGAGGGCCCTCATGACAAGACTCTACAGCTGCTCCTCCTCCCCCAACTCAGGACTCTTCCCAAGAACCAGTTTTTACCCTCCCACCTCAACACTTCTACCATACTACTTCCTGCACCCCCCACATGCTCCCTGCAGGGTCTGGGGCGTGGCATGGAAGGCCAAACACTGAGACCAGGCACCATGCATGTTGTACCCTAGATCCCAGATGGTGGGGTTGGGAGGCTCGCGACTCTGCCTGCAAGAGGTTGCTGTGCCTACTTCAGTCTGTTGGGAGGGAGGGGGAAATTCTGGATGGAATTGTAATTAATGGAACAGAAGCCAAGTAAATTGGACTGTGGGTTTGACCCAGAAGATAATAGGTCATTGGATGGCAAGCAGAAAAGAAACAGCAGCCAATGTTCCCCGAAAACCAGCATGTCAGGGTACATCCGTAGTTACCAGCACAAAGATGAACAGTATGTCGTGTATGAAGACAAGGCCACAGGCTATCATTACTGATACATCACTTGCGAAGGCTGCCAAGGCTTCCTGTGGCACACAATCCAGAAAACCCTTCATCCGAGTTACTCTTACAAATAAGATGGCTGTTGCATCGTTGACAAGATCACGGAAACCAGTGCCAGCTATGTCACTTTAAGAAATGCATCTCTGTGGGCATGGCCATGGATTGTAAGAGAGCATGGAATTGGGAAAGTGTGGTCAGAGCAGAAAGAAGAGACCCAGGGTCGAAGTACTTGTCTTCTAGGATCTCAGCTCCCTACCCTCACATCCCGTCCTTGCCATGATTGCTCAGCCAGTTGATTCAACAAGCATGTTTTATTATTAAATGCCTTTGTATATGTTGGAACTGGACTAGGGCCTGGGGCTATGAAAGTAAAAACTCATATCACAGAGCACTTTAAAGTTCAGAGCACTTTCCTCTCAACAACCCTATGAAGTTCAGAGACCATTCATTTTCCTTATTTTCTAGATGAAGACACTGAGGCTCTGAGAGGTTTAGGAAATTGTTTCTGGTTTCCCAGCTATAGAGTGTCTGGAGTGGGATTTGAACCTGTGTCTCATGACTCCAAGCCCAACAATTTCTGCCAAGCTGCCTCTCAAAATAAAATTAACACAGATCCTGCTCTCAAGGGGCTTATGATCTGATGGAGGGAAGGACTGTGATACTGAGTGAGATGAGCATAGGGCCTGTGCCTGTGATTTCACTGGTACACTCAACTCCTGAGGAGGAAACTCCCTTAGCAGATGTAGGGTGTCCCTCCTTTGCAACTATCAATCTTAAAAGAATTGCTTAGGGCACTGTGAGATTGCCTTGTGCAGTCAAATGGCCAGTATGTATCATAGGTGAGACCTCAACTCTTTTCTCATTATAAACAGTCAGCTTGTTAGTCACTGTGCCATGCTGCCTTACAAGAGATGGTAACTCGCATTTACATGATGCTTTAAGTTTTGTTAAAGACTTTATTTATGTCTTTTGAGTCTCACAATAACTCCATGAGGTAGATGCTCTGATAATCTCCATTTTACAGATGAGGAAACTGAGGCTGAGTGAGTTGTGCAGGATAAATGCAAGAGACATATAAATCAAGTGTTGGGGGGAGTTTGAAACATTCACCTTTGTTCCTTTCCCAATAACCCTTTCTTCCCTCAAAGGGGGCATTCACTGAAGGGACATCTTCAGAAAAAGGGAAACAGCCTCAAGGGACACTCCTAGGCTCCTACTGCCACCTTCTGTCTCTTAAAAAAAGTTCCCCCTAGGCACAGGCTCCATTGCCTCTTCTGCTGTCCAAAGTGTAAAGATCACAGATGATGGAATCTTGGGGAGAAATGGGATAAAGAGAGAAAAGATGCAAACTCCCAGATCAGTCTTGTTCTCCCTTTCTAGAGCTGCATCCACTGGTTACCAAGAAGGAGATCCCATTGCTAAGTGGGTAATGGGAGAGGCTTCCAAAAACTTGTCACTAGGTATCTTTAGCTATTTTCCATTGGTTGAAAGAATGAAATGTACAGGGTCTTTGTGTTAAAGCCACCCAAGAGTTAAGGGATGACCTAATAAAAAAATTAAAAATCCTAATGAAGTTAAAAAAAAGAAAAAACCCTTTCCTGCCACTTTTTACTGAGCTCTGAGCTTTCCCTCTCCTCAGTCCCAATCCTTTTCTAATTACTGAAAAATATTGGGAAAATATTCCAAAAAATATTGTAGTCATAGAAAGTCCCATAGTGCAAATACTGAGACATAGCTTGTGCGAAGGTAAAATTCCTTCATTTCCAAGGCTAGTTGCACGAAATGAATGAAGCCCTGGACACCATAACCCAAAGGGCTGCTATCTGGTATGGCAGAGAGCACACAGTTTCTCCCTTCCCACCTTGTTTGATTTTGGGGATCCTGATTGGTGTATTGGTTTTGTATAATGTCAACATACAAAACAACTCACAAACCCATCCTTAACTTCAAGCCAACTCAAAGTTATCATAAAACATATTGGGTTTATGGTTATGAACAGTCCCTCAATTTCAACAGATGACTCAGATCAAATTCAGGTCAAAGTAGATATCCTAGAAATTTTCCTGGTACATCACGGTATGGTATAGATAGTGGGGAAAGTAGACGATTAGCATCAGACTCAGCTCACCCACACCTAGTTAGGATAACAGAGTCAGACAATATATATTAAGATGGTTCTCCAGCACTGACTCTATGAGATCTTTTCAATCTGCCCTGTCACCTGCCAAGGACACGATGAAGCTGGTGGTGAGTAAATTGGTCTTTCTTTTGTATTTGTAACACCAGAATTAGAGAGATGAAATGGTGCATTGGAAAGGAGCCTGGATTTAGAGTCAGTGGATCTGGGTTTGGAACTACGTTTGGTCATTGACTTAAATATGTGTCCTTGAATAAGCCTGAGCCTGTTTGCCTTTCTGCAGAATGAGAATGATGGTAGAGATGGCCTCTTCCAGTTCTAATCTTGCAAGGGGTTATTTTGTGATAGAAAGCAGAAGAGGGAGAAGGGAATGAACATTTATAGAGCACCTACTGTGTGCCAGTCACTGTGTTAAGTGCTTTTACAAATATTATCTCATTTCATCCTTCTAACAGCCCAGGGAGGTAGGTGGTATTACAATCTCCATTTTACAGATGAGGACCATGAGGCAAGCAGAGGTTAAGTGACTTGGCCACAGTCACATAGGAAATAAATGTTTGAGGTCGCATTTGAACTCCAGTCTTTTTGATTCCAGGTCCAGTACTATATCCTCTGTGTCATGAGTTGAGTTCCTCTATAATAGAACACTGGGCAAAAATTTCTCTCCATTCTAGTTTTTCTTTTGATGAGACTTAGATCAGAGATGGGGATTAGACACTTCTTAGGATTTATAGCTGAATGAAACCTTGGAGATCATTTAGTCTCACTCCATCATTTTATAGATAAGGAAACTGGGACCCAGAGAAAGGATGTGACTTAGCCTTGTTACACAGGCAAAAATGGGCAGAACCATCAATTGAACCCAAGTCTTCTGATCCCAGAATCATTATTCTTTGTAGCCTAATGTGTTGTTATTCAATCATTTCAGTTTTGTCCAACTCTGTGACCTCTTTTCGAGTTTTCTTGGCAAAGATCCTGTAGTGGTTTGCCATTTCCTTCTTCAGTTCATTTTACAGATGAGGTAACTGAGGCAAACAGGTTTAAGTGACTTGCCCAGGGTCACATAGTTACAAAGTGTCTGGACCTGGATTTGAACTCAGAAAGATGAGTCTTCCTGGCTTTAGGCCAGGTGCTCTTTTCATTGGACCACCTAGCCACCTGTAGCCTAATGTAGAATAATGCAATTGCTACTTTATGGGGGAATCAGGATCTCCTAGTTATATTCAAAGAGTCTCCCAGTAGCTATTTGTGTTCTTAACATAATTGCCTTTTCCCTCTGTGCTTTCAAACCCCTCACAGTCATTGATCCAGAACTGTCTTGGCAGAGGCCAAAGGGCTCCTTCTGATCATTCACTTTCTCCTTTGGCTAAGGGAAAAAATACCACTTAGTCACTTGTTATTCTAGTGAATTCTCAAAGTAAGTGTACAGTGACTCTCAGCAACATCCCAAGCTTTGAAATGGGGTTCCATATAAGTCAGCATGGTGCCCAGCCACCAGTCAAGAAACACTCATCAAACACCTACCATGAGCAGAACTCAGCACTTGAAACACCAAGTTTAGGCGAGAGATGATGCTTACTTTCAAGGAATTTGTAAGTTGGTATAGGGGACAAGATACACAGAGCCTTGTTCTTATATTTCTCTCTGACTTGTGCAGACATATAATTACTTCTAGTCAGAGTGGAACATTCCCCCTTCCCAGAAACACTGCAGTTTGCTGAACCTTCTGTGCCTCGGTTCAAGTTCTTATCTACACTGGAATGACCTTTCCCTCTTCAGATAAAAAATTCCTATCAAATCCTTTAAAGCCCAATTCCATGAGTCACCTCCTCCAGGAAGACTTCCCAATTGCCTTCCATAGACCCCAGTTGGTATTGATCTTTCCCCGTTACGAGCTCATGGATGACTTTTTTTTGGCATCTCTCTAAAGCATCTTATGTGTATTAGGAGAAAAAAATACTTCTATCTTTTCTCCTCATGAGATTATAAGCTGCCTGGGTATGTAGAGACAGTATCTTATCTAAGCTTCATCTTTCTCTCTGTGCCTAGGACAGAATTCTGCACAGTGTAGTCACATAATACAAGTTTGTTGGATCGAACAGAATGGGGTACAAAAGAAGAGCAGTCATATTCAGCATATTAGGGCCTGGATCATCTCATTGAAAACAGCTTTGGTTCACTGGAAAGAACATAGAAACTGGCGTTGGCTTTGCCTCCTGGCTCTGCCTCCTGGCTCTGCCATGGTAGTAGCGCTCTTGTCTTCTTTCTTGGTTGTAATCCAATACTTCATCCCACTCTGTGCAGTGGTTGCTGTCATGGAGGAGAATTGTTGTATCAAAAGAGATAACATAAGTAAAGTGTTTTGCAAATCCCAGGTTCTATACACAAATTAGATATAAAGTAGAATGCATGCTCTAGGGTATGATGTTGAAGGTCACAGTGTTTTAGGAATGACTCTGGGCCTTGAAGACCTTGACTAGACAAGCAAAGTCTCTCACAGATACTAATAAACATGTAAAGCTTCATATATGTACTGGAGATGAACTATATCCCTATTTACTTAGACCTGCCTAGCTAAGAGCAGTGAATCTAAACGCTAAGCTAGTCAAAAAGGAAGGAAGGAATTTTTTGGCCCTAGCTGCTCATTAAGACACTCTACTAAAGGCTAGCTACTTAGTAAGTGCCTACAAGTGGGAGAATTACGGATTCTTAGTTCAAACTGACTCAATCCAGTTCAAACTGATTCAAACCAGTTCAATCTAGTTTAAATGAGTTTAATCTGGTTCAATCCAGTTCAAACTGGTTCTATCCAACAGGAGAAGGTCCCCATAAAGAGAGAGAAAGAAAGTGAGGCAGACCAAGAGCGATATAGACAGAGAAAGACAGCAGAGGGAGAAGGGAGACAGATCCAGATTCAGAGCAAGAGCTGAGGTTGGCAGGTAGAGAGAAAGAAAGACAGACAGACAGACATAGGGAGAGATAGAAGAGATGGGAGACACACAGAGGGATAGAGACAGAGAGGGTGGAAAAACAGAGATGGTGCTAGAAATAAATCATTCATATTTCCTAATTTTCTTGGTCATTTCAGATTGTATTTATCGGACTCCTTGGATTGCTCCAGGGTTCTACCTCGGATGTAAGTCTATTATTCTGAAACATTTGTTGGTTTAATTTTCTCCTCAGGTATATTGTCCAGGAACAATCCAGTTGTGTTACTAATATGTTAAATTTAATATAGATTCTAAAAAACTGTACATAATAAATAACTCAGTTTCATATACAATCCTCTTTTTTCTGTTTTTCTTGTATATTGAAATGGTCACATTTCTTAATGTTTATCAAGTTAAAATAAAAAATAAAATGAACCACACTATTAAGAAATTGCAGTGATGTGCATTCTAAATTTCTTTTGCATTTTCAGAATATCAACATCAGCGATGACAACAACACCGACGGCAGTGGTGCGCAGTCTGTGAGCATCAACAACGAGCACAATATAGCCAATATTGATAACAACAATGGATGGGAGAAATCTTGGAACTCAGTGTGGGACTTCAACACCGTAAGTAACCAGGAGGTTCTCAGGGAAAACGCTCTTCTTCGTGCTAACTCACATTTCTGCAGTCCCTTGGGGCTTACAAAGCACTATCTTCAGTAGAATCACAAGACAGGTGACACAAGTATTATTACCCCAGTGTTAGAGTCACTGAGAAGAAGGAACCCAAGAGGTCATTTTTTTTTTTCAAATTGCATTTTACTATGGAGGAAAAAGGCTCAGAGAGGAAAACCAAATTCCCCAAGGCTACACAGCTAGTCAGTGGAAGAGCCAAGACTGAAGTCTGGTTAAGTAAAAAAAGCCGAGTATTCTTTACACCACAAAATGCTACCAAATGGAAGAATCTGAGAGGTTAAATCATTTCCCTACATTATGACTCACTCTCCGATACAGGAAATAGGCCAAGGTCTCCAGATTCCAGGTCACAATGAAAGACTTACCTGATTATCCTCTGCCAAAAAAGAAAAGACAAAGGCAGGTGGGGGAGCCCATGACTTATCTCCTCTTCTCCCGCAGCGTTTAGGAATGAAATATCCATAGGCACTATGGAAAAGTTAGGGATTGTATAGCCCAGTATCCCTAGGATTAAAAAGAGAAAACCTGGGATCTAGTCTTGGTTATTCCAGTAGGTGGCTGTGTGGTCTTGGTCAAAACAACCTCTTTGAGACCTGTTTTCCCCCATCTGACTAGTAGAAAGAGCACCAGAATTGGAGTCAGAGATTTGGGTTTGAATTCTGGTTCTCTTCTTGTTCCTCATATGACTTTCCACAAGCCTTGTTCCCATTATTCGTCCTCAATTGCTTCATTCATAAATAGATAAAAATAACACCAAGGGTCCTTGAGTTAGTCAGGACCTTTAAGGTCACTTACAGCTTTAGAACAATAATGATAATAGCTAACATTCACATAGTACTTTAACATTTGCAAAACATCTTATGTACATAATCTCAATAGAGTCTAGTATTTTTGTCCCACGTGTCTGTAAAGCTCAAAGAGGAGAATAGATGGGATAAATCATATAGTTCCTTATGAACTTTGTTTCTCATTTACAAATTAGGAAAGTGAACTAGATGGCATCTGTGGTCTCTTTCTGCTTTTAAGTCTACAATCCTCTGATTTCAAAGTGTTTTCTAAGGTTAAATACAATCAGTGGCATGTTGGAGCTGGCTCATAAGAGTCAATTGTTAAATGTTTGTCATAAGCATTTATACCTAAGAAATCAGCTAATGCTAAAAATCAGAGCTGGATTTATTGTTTGATTTATTGTCTAGACTTAAGAAAGGGATAGTTAAACAGTGCAGATTAAATGTAAAAGTGTGTACAAATGCTACACATGCACATATGTCTGCATATGTGTATGCAAACATACATGAATACACATACGCACATGCATGTACCATGTGCATACATGACCACATATATATATAGTACAACCATGTGTTACACATAGAATAGGTTATAGCAATAACACATGTACATATAATTTATGCATGCATTTATGTACATGCATGTACATGCACACAGACACACCTTGCAATATATACATGTACATAGTGTATGAGTCACATACCTTTATACGTAAATATACATGTTTCTATGCTTACACAAATGTACATACACATATATACATACACACGCTCACTGTGTGATGAAATAGTTGCTAAACATTTGCTAGCATGCTCTGACATGGAAATTATTTGACTATTAGAATGTAGTCTCTCTGCAAGAATCTCAAGTGCTTGGCACATAGCAAGGACCTAATATATACCTGTTGGATTGGAAAGGTTTAAGTAAATGAAAGACCCCATTTCACTCCATTTCAGATTTTTCATGAAGTCCTTGTTTCTGCTCCAGATGCATGGGAACATAGAGCTCAAGGGGACCCAAGATGTCATCTAATCCATCCCCCTCATTTTATAAATGAGAAATTGGAGGCTCAGAGAGGTTAATGACTTTCCCAAGATCACAAGATAGCAAATAATAATAGTAAGTATTTATCTAGCACTTTAGGATTTGAAAGGCACTTTGCATAAGTTATCTCATTTGATGTCAACAATAATTCTGTGAGGTAAGTGCTATCTCACCTTCATTTCACAGATTAGGAAAACTGAGGCTGAGAGGTTAATGAATTTGCCCAAGATTAGACGGCTAATAAGTGTCTGAGGTAGAATTTGAACTGGAGTTTTCTGGACTTCATATTCAACACGATAGCCATTGCTCCATCTACCTGCCTCCAACACACAGCTATGGTTGGAACCCAGCTTTTCTGATTTCAGTCAGTTCTCTTTCCCCTTTGGCAGAATTGATTTCTGAAGGGAACTACATTGGAAAATAAAGACCTCACTATATCCATCATTTCTTTTTCACAGGACTTTGCAGCAGTTAGGATCTTTGCCAAGAAAACCTGCATCGTGCACAGTCTGAACAGAGATGTTGTGCCTGGCCTTCAGGACCTTGAGAGGATAACAAAAGAAAACAGGGTAAAGACATATTTCTCATTATAAAAGAGAAACAGTAAATGTGAGAGAGAATCCAGTTAAACAAGTCGGAATGGAGGCCAAGGAGGATGCTCTCAATCTTCTTCCTAAGTGGATCAGGGGAATAAATACACTGTGGGGCAGGAACATTGGGTGAAAGGCATCTCCTTACACTCCAGATATTACTGTCCTCCTTTTAGGGCTGCTTCTTTGATAGCTTATTCATCATCCACAGCACTCCAGAATCCCAGAGCTGGAATTGGCTCTCTTCCCCAGTTACATGATGTCCTTCAATATCCTTAAGCTGTTCTTCATCATCCCTGAAACAGTGACCATTTGACCTGTCAGTCTGAGAGTCTCCGTGGACTACCTTTTTACATGCTCCACAACTGTTGGATCATTGGGGTTTTTTTTGGCAATATTTCATTGAATTTGTTTAAATTCATCTGGTTCTGGAGGCTTCTTTTTCCTTTGGGAGTTTGTGGCTTGTTTGACTTATTTTTGTGATATTAGATTATTTAAACCATTTCTTCTTCTGTTAATCTGGGTATTATATTTTTTGCAAGAATGCATATTTCACCTAATCTATCAGTTTTGCTGGCAAATGAATTGGCAAAATAGCTTCAAATACTTTGTTTTATTTCCATTTCAATTGTTTTGAATTCTTAAAAAAAAATTTATGTGCACAGTTTTGTTTTCCTCTCTTTTAAATCCAGATTAGTTATTTTAATGATTTTTCTAAAAAAAAAATGCTAGTTTTTAGTTTTGTCAGTTTAATTTTTTTGCTTTCAATTTTATTAATCTCTTCTTTGACTTTCAGAATTTCTATTTTTGTATTTAGTTGGGGGGATTAATTTGCTGATTTTCTATTTTTTTTAATTCTATGCTCAATTCATTCATTTGTTCCTTCTGTATTTTATTTATAAAAGTACTTAAAGATAAAAATTGTCCCCAAAGGACTGCTTTAGTTACAACCTATAAGTCTTACAAGTCTCATAACTAAATGGTCACCTCAGTTTATTGGTCATTTGCCCTGTTTGACTGTCCCCTTAGGCAAAGGTGCATACTGGACCTTCCCCTAAAAGCGTACGGTATCAAATTGACCCTGAGGAAATAAAAGACCTGACCCAATTTGGAACTCCTATTGAAAACATGTGCAGGGGGCTTCCTACATACAAAGCTCATGAAGTTCAAGGTGAGTATCTCACTTAATGGATATTCCATTACAATTCTTTCTCCATTCTGTGACTGGCCTTTGCAATCATCAACAGAAATTGCTCCAGGAGGTGGTGGCATCCAATATGGGCTTCTTCCAAAGGATGAGTAAGAAGTCAACAGTCTGTTATGTGGGGGGAATCATTCTAGAAGTGGGTAACTGTGAAAATATGGTACATATCTGGGGACCTAGAAGTAAATGAATGTGGTTGAGGTATAGAGAACATGAAAGTTAATAGAATACAATAAGGCTCAAAAGGTTGTCCAGAGTCAGATTATGGAAGGACTTGGGTGCTAAATAGTAGCCTAGTAGGAAAGGTTGGGTCATTCTAAGGAGAGGAGGACAACAGCTGCAATTTCTGCCCTAGGCTATGTTAGCCAAGGTGTTCAAGTGAAGGAAGTAATGTCAAGTATACTGACTGACCTCAGTTCTTTTGGTACAGATAGATTGCAAGAGTGAGGCTTAGAAGCCAGGTAAAGCTGCCTGGGGCTCCTGAGCTGGGTGGTTGCCATGGTCAGACTTCCTGGGGGTGCTCATTTGTCTCTTTGGGTGCTCTATTTTTCATCCTACTCTCTGAAAATAGGAATCAGAGAATGTCTGGTGTTTGTTACCAGCTGTAATGTTAACCTGTCACTTGGCTATTTTTCCATCGCAGAGTTTGAAATATACCTCATAGATATATTAGGCTATCTCCCTATCCCTAGAGTCCATGTATTATTGGGAAATTGCCTTATAAAGAAGTTCTCTGGCTACTTCCAAAACTTTGTAACCAAATCCCCAGAAAGACTTTCGAGACCATTCAATCTTGTTTGGATTTTTACCATACCATGAAGGGAGTTATAGTGAGGTTCCTTCATAGTATGTATTTATTTTATTGGAGGAGCTAACAGAGTAGCATTCAATTTTTAGACTATTACATAGGTAGTACTTTGTGATGATCAATGTTTCAGATTTAGCAAATAGGTATCAATAAACATTTATTAAATGCCTGCTACATGCCAGTCAGTGTGCTAAGGGCTGAGTATCTGATTTTGTAGTTTGAACTTGCGTCCTCATACCTAGGATGATACCTTATGGGGAACTCAGGATGTGACACTAGAGTGCTTTGGAACTTTATTTAAAAGTCAATGGAAAACAGTTAAAACTTTTTGGATGGTGGAATGATATGAGTAGATCTCTTCTGGTGGTTGGGTGATAGATGAACTGAGTAAGGGTGTAGAGAGACTGGACAAGGGAGACCAATTAGGAGGCTTTTAAAATAGCTCATACAAGAAGTACCTGAGCTTGGACTAGAGTGGTGGTAGAGAGAATGGAGGGAGGAAAGAGAGGAATGAGATGCTGCTGCTGGTGATACTATGATGATTGAAGAAGGGAAGTCCTGGGGCAAAAGGGAGGGGAATAGGAACAAGGACACAGGGGGACAACATAACCTCATTCAGAACTAGGTTTACCTTGTTCTCAGAGGCATTAGGGAAGGAAATGAACATGAGTGAAAAGGTGGATAAGTTTGAGGTGGGAATAAAGAATCAATCAGTATTGAACAATTGACTGAACAGGTAAATCATCCAATCCAAGAATGGGGAACCTACAGCCTCGAGGCCACATGTGTCCTCAAGTGCAGACCTTTGACTGAATCCAAGCTTCATAGAATAAATCTCCTTAAGAAAAGGCTTTGTTCTGTAAAACTTGGACTCAGTCAAAAGGCTACATCCCAACCCTGATCCTATCCATTCTTCTGCCTTAAGAAATAAGGCAATGGTCTATATTTGCATGCACGAGTAAAGGAATGAATCGTATTGTCTCCTAATTTGGCTAATAATGTGAATTTTTTATCTATGAATCTTCTAACTAGTTCATTTATGGGTGTTCAGAAAATGACTTTAAATAAGACTAAATGGCCTCTAGCATAATATAGTTAGAAACATAACTAGTGGAAACTGCTCCTGAGGCAAATTCAGCCTGGGGATTAGAGGAGTTTGTCCAGAGAGACGAGGGTAAGCACTGGGTAACGTGGTCATAGATGGGCGCAGAGGGTCACAGAGGGAAGTGGAAGGAGATGGCAGTGTGGCTGAGGAAGATAATAGGAATGTGGCACCAGATGTCCCTCCAGCACCCTCCCCTTTCCCTGCACCCTTGACTTACAAGGACTTGTTAAAGAACTGTCCAGCAATCCCTAGAAAGAGTAAGGATGAAACTCTGACTTGCATGATGAACTGATGCAAAGTGAAATGTATTATGTACAAAGTAACAGCAATACTGGGAAACGATCAGGGGTGAATGACTTAGCTATTGTCAGCCATGCAATGGTCCAAGAAAACTCTGAAGGACTTAGGCTGAAAAATGCCATCCGTCCCCAGAAAAAGAATTGATGGGGCTTGAATACAGACTGAAGCGCACTTTTTTACTTTATTTTTCTTGAACTTTTTAAGTTTGTTTGGTTTTTTTCACAACATGACTATTATGGAAATGTTTTGCATGACTACCCCTGTGTAACCTATATCGAATCGCTTGCCTTCTCAACGGGGTTGTGCAGTTGGGAGGAAGAGAGAGAATATGGAATTTAAAGTTTTAAAAACAAATGTTAAAAATCATCTTTACATATAACTGGGGGAAAATAAAATACTAAACAAAATTTTTTTTTAAATATATGCAACTCTGCTGTGCTCAGGAGCCAGTTCCCTGAAGCAGAATCCCTTTAGGTCTGGGCTGTTCATGGTTCTTATAGTATGTTTTCAGACAATTTCATTGACCTTGGGATTTTCAAATACATAACTTTTTACTGAGCTCAGAGAAAAGGTGGCTTTAGCATATTTTGAAAGAAACAGGCCTGTTAGAGACACTGATGTTGGCTTAACTATTTTTCCTGTGCAGGGCAAAGCTTCTCATTCTTTAGCCTCTCATGCTTTGACGTTGATGTACTCGGGATTTTGGACATTTCTCTTTGTGGATCGGTAACAGAAAAGTGAAGAAATCACTGAAGACCCACCAGCGATGATGTGCTCTCCAAAACTTCTCAAATTTTAATATTGCTTAAAAAGAATAAAAAAAATTTCTACTTCCCTTATCTTACTTATCCTGAATTGTTTCCCCTATCTCCATTTCCAAGTTGTCAATAAAACCAACTTCCTATTGGAATTATTTTATTTTAAATTTCTAATGCTTTCTGTTTGAACTTCTTTATAGTCTATTGATTTAGAAATAGATGGGACTTTAGAGTCCCTCTAGTCTCATCCCCTCTTTTTATAGGTGATGAAGCTGAGGTCCAGAGAGGTTGAGTCACTCACCTGAGATCACACAGTTAATAAATGACAAAAAAAAAAAAATATTTGAACATAGGTCTCTGATTCCACACCCAGTGCTTTCTCCATTGTACCATGGACTTTTCTACCTTAAGATGCATTAGTATATTTCTTATTCTTAGGGTACATGCATTATTAGGCAAATGCCTTATAAAGAAGTTCTCTACCTACTTCTAGAACTTTATAACCAAACTCCTAGAATGATGTTCAAGATAATTCAATCTTATTCAGATTTTTACTCTACAATGAAGAATGTTCTAGTGAGGTCCCTGTGAAGAATGTATTTATTTTATTGAGGAGTTAATGGAGTAACATTTGATTTTTAAAGGTGGATTCATACAAGTGTTTTTAAAAATAGTTTTATGGTTTTAACAAAATGATACAGGCATAAAAAAACCCCAGCCATTCCAAAAAACAAGACAATTATTTTTAAAGTAAAAAATGAGAAGAACTGAAGCAACCTCCCAGAACATTGGCCTTTATAAGTAAAAGGGAAAATGAAAATTGTTATGAAGCACCGTATGAATTGTCAGATGTCAACATTTCTTTTGTTGTGCCAGGCATTGTTCTAGGAGTGGGAATGTAAAGAAAGGCAAAAAAGCAGTCCCTGTTCTCAGGGAGCTCACATTCTAATGGAGGACACAGTGTACAAGAAAGTATGGAGAGCCATGCTAAGTTAAGTATTGGAGAAACTGGGCACAATCAACAGAGGGAAGGCACTGGGATTATCACCTGGACTATTTGCTTCTTTAACCAAACTTCCAGGTTGACAGTCAGAGTACAGGAGGTATGGCTTGGTCTCCAATGCCAAAAGGGCCTAAGAAGCAGAATAAGAATGAGTGGCAAGGCAGAGAATCATAGTCAGGACTTCTGAGTCCGTTCCAGGGCTTTCCCCACAATGCCCCGTGTAATCTTGGAGGCATACTTGCATGCTTTTACAAAGAGAATGATCAGAAATAGGTTGAGTTTTTGCACTAACAATCATCTGTCTTATCATGTTTCTTGTAAAGTGCCCCTTTTAGATCTATATAGATCAATCCTATAGATCTAGAGTCAGGAGCATCTGTGTTCAAATCCACCCTTGGATACCTCCTAGCCATGAGATCCTGGGCAAGTTACTTTAAACTGTTTCCTCCTCCATAAAATGAGCTGGAAAAGGAAATGGCAAACCATTCCAGTATCTCTGCCAAGAATACCTCTGCCGGGGCCACAAAGAGTCAAACATGATTGAAACGACTGAACCACAGCCACCACCACCACCATCATGGAACAAACTGGGGTAGGGTAGTAGGGGCTGGGTGAGGTAGACTGTTATCACCCTAATCTAAATGGCTAGAAGTCTGACCAACTGTAGGGCAGTCAGGATGATGAGGGGATGGGAGACCATAGCCATAGCTAATGACTTTAGTGTATGGGGCAACTGATCCACTCAGATAAAAAGCTCCTTCAAATAAATTGGTTTTTAAAGCACACTTAGCTGGGAAGGAGGAGCCTCAGGATAGTGTCAGTGAATGGTGAAGAGACAGGGAGCTGGCTCATCAGTTCCGCAGGGCAAGAGCCTTCAGGGGACTTTAAGGGTGCTGCTGGGGAGGCAGGATTAAGACAGGTAGTCAACAGGTATTCATTGAGTGCTTACTATGTGCCAAGCATTTTGCTAAATGAGATGGTCTTCAGGCTTAAGGAGATTACATTCTGTGATGCTTGTTGCAATTTTCAATTTGCTTTTCTCCCTGACTTCTCTTTCCTTTAGCGGCCTCACTGTCATTTCAGGCACTCGAGATCAGAATCTTCCTTAGCTTTTTTGTTCTCCTTTGTTTTTTTCTCTCTTCCTCTTCCTTCTATCCCTCCCTTCTCTCCCTCATCTCCCTCAACATCTCTTGATCCCTGTTTATTCCTAACCACTCCCTCTACAACTGCAATCACTAAGATGTGTGTGTGTGTGTGTGTGTGTGTGTGTGAACACAGTTGATATTTTCTGTTGACACATCAGATACTTTTACGAATGTGCTGGAGCCACCTTGGACTATCTCTAGAGGACAAATTGCTAAAATTTCAGTGCCGGTATTTACACCTTAGAAATTGGCAAATGCTCTATAACAGAGCTTGACTCATCATCTTGCTCATTTTCTAGACTAGACTTTAAAAAGTGATGGAGGAAAACATTAATAATGCAGACTGAACTTGGAAGTGTGTCAAGCACACCTTTTTTTTCCTCTGGAGAGCTTGTTGTTAAACATTTACCAGACCATCCTTGGTCACTTTCTAATGAAGACCAGGCCCTCTCCTGCCTATCCTTCCATGCCACCAGTCTCCTCGTTTAAGAAAATCAATGGAGCAAAATCTTCTAATTCAACAACTTCATATAATATAAATATTTTGCTTTTATAGTTTACAATTTAACACAAAAGAAAAGGCATGTCAGGGAGTCACAAGATTGTTTCTGTTCTGGATCAACTGATCCTTGGGTAAGGTCTATCTTCCAAGGACTCTGATTCTTCCTCTATAAAGTGAAGAGAGTTGGCTAGACTAAGGATGTCATGATTCAATAGAAATGGACAAATTAACCAGAAAAACACAGATTAACATTATCTATTTTATTTCCTTAAACATCTCTCAGTTACATTTTTGTTTGTTTTCTGTGAGGCAATGGGGTTAAATGCCTTGCTCAAGGCCACACAGCTGTGTCAGGTTGGATTTGAATTCAGGTCCTACATATTAAACTGGTCCTGAGGGAGTTTTCTGGTCACTTTTGGTCTGAGAACTGTACGTTTGACACCTCTGGGCTAGATCTAAATCTAAAATCACTTTCTACTCTAACATTGTGTGATCCTGTAAGTCATTTCTATGACTTTTAGGCCTCATTTCTTTACCTTTTCAATGTTTCCTTAATCTCATGCTACTGCTCAGTATGTACATGTCCAATCCAATTTTGGAATGAATGGGGTGGGGGGAGATAGGGTTCAGTTATCACTGCGTTGTTATCACTGTGTCAGACACACATTTGATAATTAATATCTTCATTCATCATGATCAGTTTAGGAAAAAGTGGTATTAGCTGCCAGAATTCCCATAGGTAGCCAGGTGGTACAGTGGATGCAGTGGTAGATTTGAAAATCAGGAAGACCTGAGTTCAAATCCAGTTTCACTTACTAGTTGTGTGACTGTAGGTCAGTCATTTAATCTATTTGCCTCAGTTTATATGTCCATAAAATGTTGTTAAGTTGTTTTCAGCTGTATCTAATCCTTCATGACCCCATTCAGGGTTTTCTTGGCAAAGATATTGGAGTGGTTTGCCATTTCCTTTTCCAGCTCATTTTACAGATGAGAAAATGGAGTCAAATGGGGTTAAAGGACTTGCCCAGGGTTTTACAGCTAGTAAGTGTCTGAAGCTGGATTTGAACTCAGGAAGATAAATCTTCCTTACTCCAGGCCCAGAGCTCTACCTCCTACATGGCTTAGCTACCCTATCTATAAAATGAAGATAATAACACCTATTTCCTGGGATTATTCCTTGGATCAAATAAGATAAGCATAGTGTCTAACCCACTGTAGGCACTTAAGAAGTGCTTATTTCCTTCTTTCTACAGACTCCACCAACTTTCTTCCATGTGCCTATCTCTGCTTCCAGTCTTAGCTGAGCACTATTCTGAGTACCTTAAGGAGGGCTCATTTCTTTGCTATATCTCCAACATCTCTCCATACCCTGCAGCTCCTCCCAGTAAATTAATATGTTAATTGGCTGCCTCAAGTATTTGTTTAAGGCATCAATCACCTAATTATTAGAAGTTATCACAGTATATTTTCACTTATTTGATTCAGACTCAAGGATTTGATTCGGACTGTTACATATTTACACATTTATATAGGTAAATAATATACACGTATGTTTACACATTTATAGGAAATGTATAAATGGAAGAAGAATTTCATGACACCTGTCAACTGTTATTTCTTTAGTTCTTTAAGGTTTACAAAGTGTTTTTCCCACAATATTATTGTGTTATAGTAAGTTACAGCAAGTACTATTTAGTCTCATTTTATATGAGGTGTCCTCAAAGTCTTAATCTGTTTTAAGTTTATTAAAGATTTATGCTTTAATATTTAATATGTTCTTAGAGCACTAAGACTTCAGGGATATCCCTTCCATGGGGAAAATGAGCCTTAGAGATGTAAAGTGGCTCATGTAGGGTTGCTCAGTAACAACTGAGGAAACTGAGACAAACAGAGGTTAAATGACTTGACCAGGTTAACATAGTTCCTAAGTATCTGAGGTTGGATTTAAACTCAGCTCTTCCTGACCTCAGGTCATACACTCTAACCACTGTGCATCTCTATGAGTGCAAGGTAACACAGTAGAAGTGCCAGATACAAAATTAAAGTATGGTGCCTCAGTGGTAATGAGGAGAGTTATCATTCATGTCCCAAGCAAGCCTATGATTATAGTATGTAAAGCTGCAATAGATATTACATAGTATATGATCTATGTATTGCATAGTACTCTGTGTTTCCTATGCAGTATGTATTTGCTGTTGTATTACTATTCTGCATGTGTACTAATAATACGCATATTCATGTTATATGCATGTATCACATTCCTGCATGTGACAAAGGCATGGGCCTTTGTTGCTATTGGAAGCTTGGGACCCATAAAAGTCCTTTGCAATTTTCATTTGCTTACTGCATGTAATTCTCGTGCATGGCTCTATGGCATCTATATATTCTTTATTTAATATATGCAATATTATCATGTCATCAACTGTTCTACAAAATTGAAACTATGTATTATCCTGGTTGTGGGAGTTCCTGGCATGTGCCCTTTCACACATGTTCTGTGGTCACATTCATCTTACCTATGTGATCACCATGCTTGTTCCTAGGTTATCTGTGTTCCCCAAATGTAGTCCTTTCTCACTGGTTCTAAATTAGCTCAGAAAGATTGTACTCCATGCACTTATGGTAGGTCTTTGGGAGTAATTTTATTGTTCATGCTATTTAACTGAATGTCTTTTGCTTCAAACTTTTGATTTGGTCAGCATATTTGTGAGAGTTTTCAATATATATTTTTTCATGGACATTGACACACAGACTCTCTCATGACTGTATTAATTTTTCTTGAGGGGAGACCTGTGTATGAAGATGCCTCAGAAACTACACCCATACACAAGTAAAGAGAAAGGTGAATATATGTAGATATATCTACTCATCTACATGCTATGATATATATATATATATATAATAAAGCATATGTGTATAGAGACAAAATCTCAAATGTTCAAATATATTTATGACCTCTTCAATTCAAGAGTTTTCTCCAGTGATGCAAATTGTAACCTATCCATGGCTACCCATCCTATGCAACTCTCTTCTATGTCCTCTTAAAAATTTGCCACTGTTGTGTTAATCCAATCAGCTATAGTAACCTTGCATTCTTTTCTCTTTATGTCACAATGGTACCAGTGGATTGAGCTCTACATGTCATCCTGTATTCTTACTACAGGACCAATCCATCTTCTCTTTTTGGCATTTGCTCAAGGATATCCAAGGGTTCTCTTTTTCAGAGTTCAGTCTTTCCTCCTGCTCACATTCCATAGGCATGTAATGTTCTATATAATGCTTGATTCAAGTTCTTTAAAGTCAGTGGTGTGATACATTTTCATACAGCAAGTACAATAAGTTACAGCATTGTCATACAGCAATATGGAAAAAAATATGTTATTTTTTTTTAAATAGATGTTTTGGGGGTGGAAACAAGATGGCAGAATAGAAAGTTGCATAAATTCCAGCGCTTCCCCCACAGCCCACAAAATACCTGTAAAAAATGACTCTCAACAAATTCTAGAGCATCAGAAGCAACAGAACGACAAAGTGAAAGATATATCCAGCCAAAGGTAACCAGGAAGGCTGACAGGAAAGGTTTATCCCATGGGACACTGAGTGGAGCAGAGCCCAGCCCTTGTTGTGTGTCACAGGAAGGAAGAGGACCAGAACAGGCCTCCAGGGCAGAATTCCCAGCAGGGAGGGTCCCAGATCCCTCAACACACAAGGGATAAAGAAAGCTTCGAAGGTCAGTGTGGGAGGGCTTTTCCAACTGGGAAAGAAGGGAGTAGTGACCCCCCAGCACTGGCCCCAGGTGACAGCAGAGGCAGTAACAGCAGCAGTAGTGGGTGGCAGGTGGCTATGGTGGCCCTGGAAGTAGCCTTGGTCCATTGTCTGAGAGGTTCAGCTTAAAGCCCCTGGGGGAATTGAGCAGGGGATCTGAACCTTAAGCCTCAGTGGTGGCCCCAACCCTGCATACAGCCCCTGGGGGAATTGAATAGTTGGTCTGAATCTCAGCCCTGAGCATGGTCCTGTGGGGAGGAGGAGCACTAGGATCCTCCTCTTGACAAAGGATCCAGATGTCAAGTAACTGGCTAGGAAAATGCCCAAAAAAGGGGAAAAAATAAGATGATAGAAGGTTACTTTCTTGGTGAATAGGTATCTCCTTCCATCCTTTCACGTGAGGAAGAACAATGCATACTTGTCAGAGGAAATCAAGGCTTATGCATCCAGCACCTCCAAAATGGATATGAAATGGGCTCAAGCCATAGAAGAACTTGAAAAGTGAGTCAGCAGCTTGCTAAAGGAGAACAAAAAAATGCTGAGGAAAATCATTAACTCAATTGGAAAAAGGGGTCCAAAAAGTCAATGAGGACAAGAAGACTTTAAAAAAGCAGAATTAACCAAATGGAAAAGGAGATTCAAAAGCTCGCTGAACAAAATAGTTCTTTAAAAATGAGAGTGGAGTTCAGGGGAAGCTAATGACTACATGATAAACCAAGAAGTTACAAAACGAAACCAAAAGATTGAAAAAATAGAAGATAATGTGAAACATTTCTTTGGGGAGAAAACTGACCTGGAAAATAGATCCAGGAGAAACAATTTAAAAATTATGGGACTACCTGAAAGTCATGATCAAAAAAGCATAGACATTAGTTTTCATGAACTTGTGAAGGAAAAGTGCCCTGATATTCTAGAACCAGAGGGTAGAATAAATATTGAAAGAATCCACTGATCACCTCCTGAAAGAGACCTGAAAAGAGAAACTCCTAGGAATATTGTGGCCAAATTTCAGAGTTCCCAGGTCAAGGAGAAAATATTGCAAGGAGCTAGAAAGAAATAATTTGATCAGGATAACACAGGATCTGACAGCTTCTACATTAAGGGATCAAATGGCATGGAATATGATATTCCAGAAATCAAAGGAAATGGGATTAAAACCAAGAATCATCTACCCAGCAAAACTGAGTATAATATTTCAAGGGAATAAATGGTCATTCAATGATACAGGGAACTTTCAAGGATTCATGATGAAAAAACCAGAACTGAAGAGAAAATTTGACTTTCAAATGCAAGAATCAAGAGAAGCATGAAAAGGTAAACAGGAAAGAGAAATCATAAAGGACTTTCTAAAGCTCAACTGTTTACATTCCTACATGGAAAGATAATATTTGTAACTCTTGAGACTTTTCTCAGTATTTGGGAATGGACAAGGTCAAATGAGAGAATAGAAAAAAAGGGGAGACAGGGTAGGATGGAGGGCAACATAGTTAGTCTTACATAACATGACTAATTTGGAAGTCTTTTGCAAAATGAACATATATAGCCTGTATTGAATCGCTTGCCTTCTTAGTGGGGACAGGTGGTGAGGGAGTGAGGGAGAGAAGTTGGAATTCAAAGTATTAGAAACAAATGTTGAGAATTGTTATTGCATATAACTGGGAAATAAATACAGGTAATGGGGTATAGAGGTGTGATAGAAGAGAGGGCACATTGAGGGAAGGGGTAATCAGAATGCAAGGAGTTATGGGTAAGGGGAGAGATGGGGAAAAATATTGGAACTCAAAATTTTGTGGAAATGAATGTCAAAATCTAAAAATAAATAAATAAAACTATTTTTAAAAAAATAGGCCTTTGCCATTATAGGATGCTTGGAATCCATAAAAATCCTCTGCAATTTTCTGAAAGCTAGCTCTCCTCCTTTTCAAATTTAGACCACATCATCATCTATCTGCACTGTCTTTCCCAGATATCCATACATATAGTTGCTTGATGTTTATTTTCATAATGAGATGATGTACCTGAGTAAATGAAGACTCACAGAATTCTACAACCTGAGAGTTGGAAGGGACCTCAATGGCTGTCGGTCCATAATCATAATTAAGAATTTTAAATCTTTACAGATAAAGGAACCTGGTAAACTTCTCTAATGGTTATTTTTCTAGGGTCTGTGAACTTCTTTTCAAAAATAATTTTCTTATAACTATTTCAATACAATTAATTTTCTTTATAATTCTAGGTATTTCATTTTATCCACAAAAATATTATTTTGAGAAGGTCTTCATAGGCTTCACCAGAATCTAACAGTCTATGATACAAAATAGATTTAAAAAACTTGTTCTTGTCCAGACCTATCATTTGACAAATGAAGAAACTGAGGCTCTTATAAACTTTGCCAAAGGTTAGCAGAGATAGGAGTTTGAATCAGGTCTTCTGACAGTGCAGCAACCTTTCTACCATACCACACATAATAGATTGCTTTAAAATTTACATTTATATCTTTAGTTTTTACATCACCTCAGTTTTCATATCTATACTTTCTCATGCTTTTTCTCATAATGGAGGAAAAAGAAGGGAGAAATAACTAAACTAAACTTGAACAAAGTCTGACATTATATGATGTGCTTCGTATGCATAGTCACTGTGCAAAAAAGCAGAGGATACTGTTCCTTGGTTCCTCTCTGTGGCTGACAAAATAAGTGTTTTCTTACTGGCAACCATGATGAGCGAGAGAGCTTTCCTTGTCTTATACTTCACAGCCATATCCATTTTCCTCTTTAATTACAAAACCCAATATTCCAGGAAATTGTTTCAGTTCAGTTTTTACTTTAAAAATCAATTTTGTTTTTCATTTGTGCTTTTTTGGTAAATGAATGTCACTTTAACAGAGGCAATGGAATACAGTTATCCCTTTCACATCTCAGGGCTTAGGGATCTGGCACCCTACCTTCCCTCCCCCTTTTCAATCTGGAAAATCCATGTAAAAATTTTTGGCCTTCAATTTGCACCTGAGAAAAAGTCTGAATTTTTTTCTTTTTCTTTTATGGGGTGTTCATATATTTTATGCATTTCTGAGTTTTAAACTTTTTGTGTCATCTGCTAGCCTTCACATGTCTGTAGCTTCTGCAAAGCTCCCCCAAAGTTTCCATTTAATTTCTTACGCCAACTTGTGATATGTCAAAATCGCAATAGGGGAAGTCAATGTGGAAGGGATAAGCATATTTCAAAATAGAATTTTATCAGCCCATCTTCATATATTGAATATTTCAGTGAGTTATTTCCTTTCACAAAATAAATACATGCTCTAGCAGTACCTCATCATAACACTCTTCGTTGCATAATAGAAGTTAGACAAGATTGGATAAACTTGGACATCGTCCCAAGGATTTGCTTAGTAAGTTTCTTAAGTGTCCAAATGACTTCTTTATAAGGCAATCCCCCAATAACTCATGTACCCTGAGGTCAGGATAATATCCCAATGGGTCATAGTCTCTTGTACCTTAAGAGTTCCAAACAGAAATCATAAGAAAATTAAAATAAAATGATTCCAGTGATAAATGGGTTTTGCTGACAATTTAAAGAAACTGAAAAGAGAAGGAAAAAGATAATAATTCCAGATGAGATGAGAGGAAACGTAGCGCATTTTTTGCTCTTTAGAAGTAGCTGTAAAGCTTCTAAAAGTTCGGGAGCAAACATCTTGACTAGTGGGTTCCCAGCGACTTTTTGAGATAACCACTGCCTCTCCATAAAGATTAATGTCCACAGTACGAAGGACACCAACTCTCAAGAAGCCACCAGCAAAGAAGAGAGTTTGTCCTGCAGAAAAAAGAACGATTAAGGTACTATCGTTGTGTTTGACAGGCTCCTGCTGATTCCTGGGTATCACATCAACTCTAAAGTTACAGGGGCCCTTAGAGATCATCTGGCTTGACGTCTTCATTCTACAGAAGAGGAAACAGAGATTCCTCCCTCCTCTCCCCCTTCCTGCCTTTTCTCTCCAAAAGATGGTAAGCGAGGTTATATATGTGCAATCATATAAAACATTTCCATATTAGTCATGTGAAAGAAAAAAGTCCAGAAGAAAAAACAAAAAAATCAAAGAAAGTAAAAATAGCATGCTTTGATCCGCATTCAGACTCTTATCTGTTGTTATTGTTGTATCACATTCCCTACAATTAATTTTTTTTAATAAGGTGAAAATGGAAATACACCAACTTAAGAAAAAGAAAGGAAATATACCTTACATAATCATATGAGCTTCCACTATATGTTTGCTGTATCATCATTATAGATAATTGGATGGCACAGTAGATAGAGCTCTGGACCTGGAGTCAGGAAGACCTGAGTTCAAATTCAGACCCAGACACCTACTAGCTGCTTCCCTGGGCTAGCCATTTAACCCCCATCTACTCCAGTTTCTTCAGCTGTAACACGGGAATAATATAGCATCACTTTCCATGGTCATTGTGAGGAAACAATGAGATTTATAAAACACTATGCAAACATTAGAGCCCTATATAAGTGCTATATAAGTGGCATTATCTCTTAGAAATGCCTTTGAAAAGCACTAAAGTTGCCCCCTGGAACATTCAGGGTCTTTTAATAAATTTTCACCTCCCTAGGGGCTGAGCATGACAAAAATGTCATTGCTAACACGATCAAATAGTGTGGACTGCATGATGCTAGAGTTAGATGAATCCTAACCTGAATAAATGACTGGATGCTTATGTGATTGATGTTAACCTGGGAAGCAGTCACTAAAAGAGCCCCACAAAACTCTGTCCCTGCCCTGAGAGCTAGAAGGGACCTAATTCAATTTGTTTTTTTATCAGTGATCAGGATGAAAGAGTAAATTATATGCTTAATAAAATTATGGATGACATAAAGGTGTTAGGAAATGTGGAAGTACTAATGTCAGATGTGTTATAGAGCAGATTCCTTTCATGTATGTGTTAATTAGATGGCAACTAATGTCCCTTCAACTCAAAAATTCCATGTATTTTGAACAACCAACAAAGAAGTGAAATCTAAGGGATACCAACAGAAAGAATACAAGATGAATAAAGGAGAGGCAGGCTGGGAAATTTTTGTATAAAAGAGAGAGCAGTAATGAAGTCTGGAAAAAATTGTTCTATACTATTATTTTGGTAGATATGAAACATTTCTTTCTGCCTTTGACCTCATTGGGGTACAAGTGTGAACACTGCTGTCACTGGATTGTGAACAGTTTACTAATTTTTCTTGAATAATTTCAAGTTGTTTTCTATAGAAGATGGAGCAATACATAACTCCTGACACTATGTATTTTTGTACCTGTCTTCTCACAGTCTTTCCAACATTGGTTATTTCCATTCATGATCATCTTTGCCTTACATTTGAATGAAAGGCCCTTGAGCAATGATTATGTCCTCTTTTATGAGAATCAGTTCACCTAATACTCAGTTGATTTGTTGTTCAGTTATATCTGACTCTTCATGACCCCATGAACTATACTGTGCATGAGGTTTTCTTAGCAAAGATATTGGGGTGGTTTGCCATTTCCTTTTCTAGCTCATTTTACAAATGAGGAAACTGAAGCACATAGGATTAAGTGACTAACCCACGGTCGCATAGCTAGCAAGTGTTTGAGGTCAGATTTGAATTCAGGTCTTCCTTACTCCAAGTCTAAAGCTGTATCCATGGTATCAATTAGCTGCCTCTGGTTAGTAGGCTCAAGACTTAGTTCAAATCTACATTGCATACATCCCACAAAGTTCATAATCAAAATCAGCATTGTCACATAGTAAGTCCTTCTGCTGGGTTAGTATTTTGAAGGTCAACTCCTTGCTCTTTGGGGCATTGATGCTGTACTGGCTATAGAATTCAGCATGGATCACAACTCCTGCATTCTGATGACTCACTCTTCCAATCCTTTGAGATTCCCAAATTAGAGCCTCTATTCCCATCATATATAATAGAAAAGAACCAATAAAAAAACTCCAAAGACTGATGCCTATTTCTCAGGAGCCAGGTGGCTTCAAAGGAGGAAGAAGACTCAATTTACCACATAATTTTTTGTGAAAAAAAAAAAGTCACCAAGTTCCCCACAGTTCAAATGAAGTAAAGAAAAGCCTAAAGGGCCTTTGCTATTGTTGAAGATACCAACAGTTCTAATCCCAAAGCTAATCCATGAAGGCATCTCCTAGCCATGTGGTAAAGCTAAGAAGAATCAGTTACAGAATGTCCATACATGTTCCACAGTCTCTCCAAGGTACATACATCATCATAATTCTCCTGGAAAACATTACCCCAACATCCTCCACATTAAAAGCATCTACAGAGCCCCCTGATGGGGTCTATGTGTGAGCCAGCTCTTCAATATGCTACAATTTAATCATTTGCATGTATCTGCATACATTATGCCAACAACTAATACTTTGATCATCCAAAGTATTTCCTTTGCCCTTTGGTTAGCAAAGACACTACTGCTAAGGTAGATAATGAAAAATAGCATTTATCTTACTCTTCACATTAGAATTTACCTAGGGTTTTAAGCATTATTGGGGGAAAACACCTGAAGTGATCATACCATTTTACACAATAATGAATTTAATATCTATTCACTCAAATCAAATAGAGTATTTTGGACAGAGCAGGCACTTATGGTACTTTCAGTCCCAAGGCATAACAGAAAGCAGAATACAGAAGGTCACACTCACATTTCAGAAAAGGTTATATGGGTTTTTTGGAAATGAGATTTGCTTAAAGTTCAGAGTTTTTCACAACACATTCACATGCATTTTTCTAGAACTGACTTTCTCTGATCTCCTAACCAAGGTTCAAAATTTCAGACATCTTTGAATCTACAGGACTCTCTTCCCGACCCCCAATACTCATCCAATCAGTTGCCAAGTCTTATCCATGACATCTCTTGTATATCTACCCACTTCTCTACACACTGACATCACCCTAGGTTCAGATTCTCATTATGTCTTTCATGGAATTTATATTGTAAAGGCCTTCCAATCCTTCCCTCTATGTCTAATCTTTCTTCTAGTTCAAATCTCACCTCAGACGCTTGACATTCACTAGCTGTATCACCTTGGACAAGTCACTTAACCCCAATTGCCTCATCCTGGGCCATCTCCAGTCATCCTGATGAATATCAGGTCACTGGATTCAGATGACTCTGGAGGAGAAGTGAGGCTGGTGACCTGCACAGCCCTCCCTCACTCACAACAAAGTCAAGTGCAAGTCATGTCATCATTTCTCTGATGGCATGGTCTTCTTTGGCAATGAAGGGCAGAATACACATTATGAATCTTTCTTCTCCAATCCATCTTCCATACAGCTATCAAGATAATCTCTCAAATGCACACGTCTGAACATGGGAAGTACCACCATATAAGGCAAAGATTGCTGTTGCAGCCAGAAAATGGAGGTTCAAATCTAGACTCTGCAATTTATTGCCTGTGGAAGTTTGGCCACTGTATTTTATAGTGCACTAACTGGCAAACTTGTCTTATTCCCTGATCCTTAATCCCCATTAGACTACACGCTCTGTGAAAGTAAGAATATGGGCTTTTTTCATATTTTATTTCATTCCCTTTACGGGAAGGAAATCTCTTTGCATCCTTAGCACCTAGTATGGGACCTCCTACCTGATCAGCACATCTAGCAAACATGCACCCAGTAGAATTTACTGAAGAATTTACTCTAGAAATTAAGTCATTCTGCCCCATTCTCAGAAAGAGATTTGTGGGAACCACTTGAAGGGGTAAGAAGATTTAAGGCCAACCAAGTCAACATTTTCATGTTTGTTTTCCGATTTAAGGCCAGATAAGTAGCCTCAGTGCTAAATCAGCAATAATTATCTTTGAAAAAGGGCCTAACTCTGATTCCAAATTTGGAATAGAGAGGTTAATCAGGGAGCATTTGATCTCTTGAGTCCCCCCAACCCACTTGATGATATTATTATTAGGCAAAATATTGTTCTATAAGGTCACATATATTATGATTATATATCATTTTGAATATGATGATATATAATTATTATGAAATTATTAATAGTTAAGAAACAGAGCAAATGAGATGTAAGATCCTGTTCTTTCAGACTTTGAGGGGTTGCATTTGTCAGCTCTAAATATCTACCCTTTTAGACTCTGATTAGAGTATTTGCACCTTGTAAAGGACTTTGGATTATGAGTACTATATCTGCACATGAAAGTCCAGGAAACTTGACTAAGGATTAGTAAAAAAACATAATGACCCTTTATCCATCTATTCACTGGCATGAAAGAATTGAGGGACTGAGAGTTTTAAAGGAGATAAATCAACCCAGGAAACAGCTGAACTTCAGGAAAGTTAAAAAGGGAGCCCACTAAGGCGGTTTCTCTAGATAATGAGATTTGTTCAATTTTTCCCAAGTTCCTCTTAGAGGGTGAGAATTGATTTTTCCTCTCCCCATCAATCTTTGTCTTTGGCATTGGTATCTTGTGGCAGAAAAATGGCAGTGTCTGATGAAGCAGGGTCCAGATATGGTGGTCTTGCACCTTTCCTCAGTTCCTTGACCATTCTTCTGCTCTGTGAATCTTTTGGAATTCACTCTTAAGCTCCACGTCCAATTTAGTGAAGACTTTCTGTGGTGACTCTAGGAAATCCCATAGGCCCAAGAAGAATTTTACTATGCTAACTAAAGAGAGGAATTCCTGGAGAACTCAAGAGTTTGTGTTTTTCAAATTCCAACACAGTGTAGAAAAGAAAGAGCTAAATTCAAAGCCACTAGCAGACATATACCTTCAATGAGGCATACAGTGGTTGAAGCAGTTCTGGATCAACAAACCCAGACAAGGTCTGGTACAAAAGAATTCATGGGGAGGAGCTATGAGTTTGTTCAGCTGACCTAATGGGTGTTGTTCACTCAGGAGTGTTAAGGCTTCATACCAACTTTTATCTCTACCCACCCATGCCTTTATGCACTAACACATGGGCTACATCTGTGCTGCTGGAAGGTGCACAAACCATTCCCTTTTCCAAGAATCCTTTCTGGAAGACTTCTGGCCAAGATGGCAGTCAAATGGAGGCATACTGCCCAAATTCTTCATATTTACTCCAACAATAACTTGAAATTCCCACCAGACTGAACAATGGTCAAGAAATTCAATTAGTGAATTATTTTTACTCTATCTGCCCTCAAAATTGGTCATCTGACTTCTACCTACAGGCAAAAGAAAAGGGGGTCATCGTAACCAAATGGGCAATAGGAGGTGAAGACTGACCATCGAAAAGAATCCCAATTCAGGAACAAAATTAGGAGAAAGGTAAAGGTAAAGAAAAGAAAACACTAATTATTGTAAATTTAGAGATTGCTCAAAAGAAGAGAACAATATAGAAACTCATGGTGAAAAAATTGAATTTTAAGGAATACATGAACACATAGAAGGAATAAATAAGGCACTTTAATGCAAAAAAGACTCTGGGAAAGAGAATAATATAACTTAGAAGAGAAGTTAGTAAAACCTTACCCAAGGAATGTGCTCCCTCAAAGCTAGAATGGATGGATTGGTCCTTTTCTGAGGCATTTAATAGGGGAAGGAGAAAGGAAGGTAAATGAAAGAAATTACTAGTGGAAAAAGGAGAAAGATGGGATATCAATAACTATTTATTACAGTTGGGGTATGGAGAAAAAGTGTCTGCCATGCCCCTTCATCACTCAGTCTTCTTAGAATATGCTGGTGTGTGGATATGTACACTACATTATTTAAAATATCAGAAGAGGGAGAGCCAATCTGTTTTATAAGGTGATGCATCACCAGAGCTACTACACTGAAATTAAACCAGTTCATTCAATCTGCCAATCAGATTAGGAGTGGTGTGCAGCCATTTATGATAGAGTAGTAAATAAGGTTAAAATTCTGAAGGAATAAACAGATTGACTCCACAGACATGGTAGTGCTGAAGCAGGGAGACAATATATATTTGTGATGGCATCCTCCACCGCTACCATGCAATCCTAACCTTAGTATGTGAAGAGAGGGAGGATAAAATCTAAAGGTAATTTCCTTGGTCTCCTTCTTCAAAAATTTATCAGATTTCCTTAAGAACATCCAGGGAAAATGAGATCCTCTTGATAACTGAAGGAGTATTTCTCTTCTCCTACCCTACTTGGATGACACTTTCTTTTCCTGGCAAAGGCAGATTTTTCTCTTTTTGGCCATTAGAATCAACCTATCCCAGATGGGTAGCACCCTGTAATTTCTGTCATGGTGGTGGCAGGGTGGTGGGAAAGAAGTAAGAATATATTAAGAATCTCCTAGTTTTTTGACTGTCAATTAACTTAAATTTGTCTCTTGGTACTCTATGTGTAAGAACTTTGTCCAGTAACCCACTGGAATGGACTCAAGGCTGTGGTTATGGTAGCAGCCCATGGGTTCAAGGAAACAAGTGAAGTCAGAGCATAAGTGATGGGCTGGAAGAAAAAGGGTGGGTGGAGGGACATGAAATCATGATAAGGAAAAAGAGCAGCTTTAATGTTAGTAAGATAGATAAAACAACAGAAGGTTAAGTTGAAGGAATGGAATTTTCAGGGTCAGGATATTGGAGGTTGTACACTTTTGGAGATATTAAGGCTTAAGGTCTAATCAGAATAATATCTGACCAAAGTGGAATGAAGGAAGAGGTTGTTGGATTTCAGAAGTCTGAGGAATCTTATGGTTAGAATTTTAGACAGTTTGTCAACATTACTCTGAGAATGATGGCAGGAGATACATTGGAGGGTAAGACTGAACCAGGTGCTGAAACCATTGAGAAAAAGTAGAGACTGGAAAAAGGGCCACATTAGAATTAGCTCCCCAATAGTTTGTTGAGCTCTTACTAAAATATTAGACCCAAGATCCTAGTAGTTAAAGTACCTAGGGAGCAGGTTAAGGACTCTTACACAAGTAAAGACTACACAGCTACTTTTCAGAAAGCATTTCAATGTCATAAACTTTCATTCCTCCTCTATAAAATATATTGTGGGCTCTAACATTTTTAAAACTGAAAAGGGTTCTATCCTGACATTGAAATTATTTCCTTAAAGTCACATAACTAATAAGTGGCAAAGCTGGGTCTTGCATTAAGCGTTGATATCCACTTGGAAAGAGATCACCAGCGGAGTGTTTGAGGGACATGTGCCCAACCTTGTGCTGTTTAATATCTTTATGAGTGACTAGGATCATGGCATACCCATCATATTTGCCTTCAGTACAAAGCAGAGGGACACCAATATCCTAGATGACAGAATCAGCACACAAAAAAGGTCTTGACAGGTTAGAGCCTTGTGTCACATCTAATAGGATGAAATTTAACAAAGATAAAAATAAAATATTATCCTGGGTTAAAAAACTGCCTTCCCAAGTATAAGATGAAAGAAGCATAGTTATAAAGCAGTATGAATAAGGAGGGGATTCACTGGGCTGCCAGCTAAATATGAGTCAATGGTATAGCATGTCTGTGGGAAAAGCAAATAGAGACTTAAATCCCATTAAGAATAAGGTGGAGGATGACAATCTCACTGTACTCTTTGATAGGTAGACCACAGTTGGATCACTGTTGTCCATTCTGGGCACCACATTTTAACAAGGGCATTGAAAAGCTGTAGTACATAAGGGACCACAAGTCTAGTAAAGGCCTAGAATATAAGCCAAATAAAAAATAGTTGAGTCTTTAAACCCATGCTCTGAATTTAAAACCGCCTTGATAGCATCTTTTACACCCTCTCCTCCTATCTCCAAGCTTTTGATTGTTAGAATGGGAAGGTCTTAGAGAGCCCATCATATGAGAACAGAACAGAACAGAATGTCTTTAAACAATCTTCCAGGTTTAAAATCCTCTTAACATCATTCCCCATTGTAGTGACCATTCTCCTTTCCAAAGCCAGCTCCCTACACATACCTTAGATCCCATCTCCCCCAATCTGTTTTCTTTAGCAGATTAATCTTTCAAAAGTCTCCTCCTACAATCTGTCACTTCTCACCATATACTGGTACCATCATCGCTGCTACCTTCAAACATGTCTGAGTCCAAAGCCTACCATTTCCTCCCAATACTAATCTCTCCTCCTCATTTCAGTTAAATGCCTAGGGAAAAAATGTTTACATTTGTTGTCTCCATTTCTTCTCCCACTCATTGCTTTGGCCTTCTCCCAGGCCTGGAATATACTCCCTCCACACCTGTTCCTTAAACACCATATCCTACAATTCCAGATTTCTGATTCCTACCACTCCTAGTGCTTTGATTCCTCCCCACCCCCACCTCCATTCTAATGACCTTTTATTTGTTTGTGTTTACTCTTCATATTCAGGATGTCCCAAAATTCTCAGTGCAGTTTTAATCTTTAATTGATTAAAGATTCTCTTCGCAACCCCCGTCCCCATACTCTTTTCCAATATGGAGGCAACTTTAATATCTTAAAGCTGTATGGGGGCTTTTGGCATGCCATTTATGTGAGTACTGTTTTCCCCAAAAGACTGTAGGTTCCTTGAGAATAAAGACTGCTGTCATCTTTGAATCTGTATCTCCAGCATTTAGTAAACTGTCTGGCACAAGGAAGATACTCAATAACACCTGGGGTCTAGACAAAGACTTGACTTAATAAAAGCTAGGGACTAGTGATATAGGCTTGTAGATTGAATGATTGATTGGTCAGATTGGTTGAAGGAACTGAGAAGATTTAGCCTGTAGAAGAGTCTTGAAGGGTACACTAATACAGTCTTCAAATATTTGAAGGAATGTGATCAATCAATCATGTATTGTCTCTTTTTGTAAAAAAACAAACCTATATTAAAAACACCTACTGTGTTCCAGGTGCTGTGCTAGGTCCTGGGGATACCAGTACAGTAAGTTAAGTAATTTTTACTCACAAAGAACTCATGTTTTATTGGAGAAAACAACACATATGAACGTGTGTAGAATAAGTATGAAGAAAATAAATTCAAAGTGGTTAAAGACAAGGTTATTTGAGAGGGAAGATACTTAGAATTTAGGGGATCAGTAACAGCTTCACATAGGAGATTCCCATAAGAAGTTGTCCTTGAGAGGCATCTTGAATGAAGAGTGGGATTTTAGTGTGGCAGGGTGTAAAGAGGGTGTGTGTTCCTGGCATGGGAGACACTCAATAGTAAGCCAGAGACAAGAGCTGGAGTATCAGGGAGGAGGAATAGGGCAAAGACTAGCTTGCCTGGATTGTAGAGTAAAGGGGAAAGAGCAGTGCTGGAAAGGCTGAAAGATAGGTTGGGGTAAGATTGGGAGGGACTTTAAAATCGAAACAGAGGAATTTATCTTTTATAGAGGCAATAAGGAGTTTACTCTGAACACAGTAGTGGCATGATCTTGTGGAATAAGAATAAAGTTTGACACTAGAAAGTGGAAGTAGGATCAATAAGAGCATGCTACAAAAAAGGCAAGGCAACTTCAATGCAGAGAGACTGTATCTAATCATTGGAGCTATACAAAAGTTGAGTAGACCAGGTTGCCTGAGGAGGTGGGGAGTTGCTTGTCCTCAAAGGTCTTGAAGTAAAAACCTGGAGGAGAAGTTGCTGGTAATGATGGAGGGAGCATTTTTTGGACAGGTATAGTTAGATTCAATAGAGACTGTGACCTTTCCAGCTCAGAAACTCTTCTCTTTAGAGACCTACGTCTTTACAGACTCCTCATTGTATTGTGAAAGTGAATAAATTCACCCTTAAACCAGGAGTTTGTATTAGATAACTTCTAAGAGCCCTACCATCTCTGATATGCTATGAATTTGTGACAGATAGGATATGAAATTAATGAGAGTTTAGGTTAAGGGTGGGGATTTCAGGGCACAGCATTTTGATTCCTAACCACAACTCCTTTAGGATCTTGCAAAGTTTTATAAAGGTTTACAAAATGCTTTCCTGTGTTTTGTTTGGCATCAAGAAGTTTATTTGGCCCTTCATTAAAGCTTTCCTTCCAGAATCCCAGCTGTCCTCGTTGGTATTTGTGTAGTCAGCATTTTAGATGATAAAAGCTAAGCAAGGTCACACACACAAAATCAGTGTTTTGTGCAAAAATTTAATAACTATTTAAATGAAAAACACCGCATGTTCCACAGAAAGGTAACCATTTGGTTCAAACATTTTATATTCTTTTATAAGAATATATATTATTAGGTACTCTATATAGTTTTACTTATATAGAATATCCTGAATATTAATCATAATAACTGTACTAATGATTACAAACACACAGGTCTTTTCTATGTAACTAATTAAATAAATATAGTGACAGTCAAGATAATATAAGTATAGTCAAGATTTGGATCTAGGATGAAAGAACAGAAGTAACAGGGAAGGGAAATAAAGGCAGAACTGAATCATTACAGCCTGAAGTGTTTTCCTAAAAGAAGTGTTGAAAGTCGCATGGTCAGAGTAAGAATGGGCCCACAGAGTTATGGAATAATGCTGACATTATCAAGAAGGTGATTTTAAAAGTCTGAGTCTTTTACCTCTATCTTCAGGCAAATTTTTGTTCAGAATGCCTACAGAAACTAGAAAACATTCTTAATTCACTCTCAGTAGTTCTCTGTTGGGTTATGCAAAATTCTGCATAAGATCCTTCACTGACACAAATCTTCCACTGTCTTAGTAGATGGTTTTATGAATTTCTGAAAAGATTTATCATATATATAAAAGAATCTTGGCATCATCGGCAGAGCTATAAAGAACTTCTGGTGTCGCAGGAAACAGCATGGTTTTGTTTTTTTTTTAACTATCTTCCCCCTGTTAGATTGTAAGCTCCTTGAGGGAAGGGTTGTCTTTTTCTTATTTGTATCCCCAGCACTTAGAACATTACATGGCACATAATAGTTGCTTTTCAGTTCAATTGTTTGAGTTGTGTCTGACCCTTCATAACTCCATTGGAGTGTTCTTGGCAAAGATACTGGAGTGGTTTGCCATTTCCTTCTCCAGCTCATTTTACAGATGAGAACACCAAGGCAGACAATTAAGTGACTTGCCCAGGGTCACAAAGCTAGTAAGTATCTGAGGTCAAATTTGAACTCAGGAAAATAAGTCTTCCTAACGTTAGTCCCAGCACTCTTTCCACTGTGTGACCCAGATACCCCAGCTAGGTGCTTAATAAATGCTAATTGAATTGAAATGAAATGGACGATAGATATTTTTATCCACTTGTTTTTCCCTGTGTGGATTGTTAGGGCAACTTTGTAATTATGAAGTTTAGCATCAGAAAACAGCAACAACAGAGATCATATAGTCATAGGATCATAAATTTAGAACTGAAAGAGCCTTCAGAAGACATCTTGTCCATCTCTCTTATCTTTAATAAACCTTGGAAGAGTAAAAGGACTTGCTCAAAGTCACACAGCTAGCTTAATGGGAGAGCTTGGGCAAGAACCCAGGATTCATCACTTTCAATTCTATGCCATGTCATGCTGTTTCTAAGGCTCTCATCTATGTTCCATTTATGGACCACTTTGATGGAATGCCATTTGATGGTGCCCAGTCGGGGCAACTAGGTGGTGCAGTGGATAGAGCACCAGTGCAGGAGTCAGGAGGATCTAAGTTCAAATCTCACCTCAGACACTTGACATTCACTAGCTGTGTGACCTTGGGCAAGTCACTTAGCCCCAACTGCCTCATCCTGGGTCATCTCCGGTCAACCTGATGAATATCTGGTCACTGAATTCAGATGACTCTGGAGGAGAAGTGAGGCTGGTGACCTGCACAGCCCTCCCTCAGTCACAACAAAGTCAAGTGCAAGTCACGTCATCATTACTCTGATGGCATGGTCTTCTTTGGCAATGAAGGATGTACACACATCCCTGATTATTAAAACATATTAATTAGAATTAATGGAAAAATTTGAGGACACTGATGAAGTGAGCCTCAGTTTTTATTAAATATTATTATTATTAATATTATTGCCAGAAACAAAAATATGGATGCAATTATGTTATAAACATGAAGTCCATAAGAGAAAGGCCTGTAAAATACTTAATAGAATCTTGGAGGGCATCAATGTCTCCTAAAGACTTGCCAGACTGAAGATAAGCATACTCAGATGCGTATTCTCAGAGCTTGGCAATGATTCACACTCCAAAAAGCAGTCATGTTCACCCAGCAGCTTCCGTAAAAATTAAATCTTATCTACAAAATGAATGACTTTCCTAAAGTGCCATTTGGTTACTATGTCACCTCTATATTCAACAAACTCTAGCAATTCCTTATCACATCTAGGATCAAACACAAAATCCTCTGTTTGACAGTCAAAACCTTTCACAATCCAGTCTTCATTCTTCACAACTTTTAAGTCTTTTTATGGTTTATCCCTTGACATATATTCTTTAATCCAGCGATACTGGATTCCTTTCCGGTACACAAACAATATGCTCCATCTCTTGGCTCCAGTCACTTTTTCTGGGCTGTCCTCCGTGCCTGGAATGCTCTCCCTCCTCATCTCTGGCTCCCGGATTCCTTAACTTTCTTGAGGTCCCAGGTAAAATCCCATCTTCTACAAGAAGCCTGTCTTAACCGCTTTTAATTCTAGTACCTTCCTTTTGTAAATTAATTCTTATTTATCCTACATATGTCTTGTATGTACATAGTGGTTTCCATGTTTTCTCCCCTATTAGACTGACTCCTTCAGAACAAGGACATTTTGCCTTTTTGCATCCTAGTGTCTATCCCCAGGTACCATGTGCCTGACATGCAGTAGGTTATGGAATAAGTGCTTATTGACTGACTCAAGTTGGAATTAATTGCCTTAGGAAACAGTATATTTCTCTACATTGGAGCAAATCAAACATCTGATGACTACTTGTTGGATATGTTGTAGAGAGGATTATTTTACAGATCTGGGTTTGGCTAAATGGTCTCTGGTCCTTTACAATTCTTATATTCTCTAATTTGGTAAAAATTAATCTTATCTTGAGAAAGTTTTGAGAATTTTATACTCTTCAATGAAGCTAAATAGGGTTACAGATCAAGGATTTGGAACCACTACTAGACATTATTTTTTTAAAATCACTTAAAAATGGGGTTTTGGAGGGCTAATATTAAAATAGATAAAGAATAATCTGAGGACCCAGGTTTCTTGGCTTCTAGTTAAGTGCTCCTTTTGAAAATCTACCCTGAACAAATTAGATTACTTACATACTGGACTATTATTTAGTGGCCATGGGAGCCACTAAATTTCCAACCTTTTAATAACCTCTATAAAAGAACAGAAACAAAGTCACTTGGCCACCAGGTGGCACTGCTGAATAATTTCATTCAATTGACACAGACTTTTGTTCTTAACCCCGTCTTCTCTAGTCAATGAACGGATCCTGATCAGTGAGAATAAAGAATTCTCTTGAAGTGGTAGCATTATTTGAATTTTTGCTGCATATTCCCCCTAATCTGGAACCGATGATCTTATTTTATATAATTATAACTTCAATTAGTGTGCAGGTGAATAATTATATCCAGCATTTATGTTTCTCTTTAAAGTTTACATAGTGCTGCAAATATCTTACCTCATTTAATCATGAGACCACGTCAGGGGATGTATTATTTGTACTAACTGGGACTTAGCTGTATCGCCAAAAGTCAGCTTCTAAATCAGAGTTCAAATCTAAAATATTATATAATATGATGAAGGTTTAACTGACCGTTATGAATTTTTGTTAAATGGCCCAGATCAGTTCTGTACAATTTTTCATATTGCCAGCACTGTTTTTCTCTCCTAGTCAACAACAAAAGGATATTTGGCAGGATTAAGTAAAACTGGGAGGTGAGGGAAAGCAAGGGGGAAGCAGTGGGAAGACCGTTCTACTGAATTCAGGAATCACAGTGTACAGTCCTGGTTCTCCTGCATCACCTATCTCCAAAGTCACAAAGAGCCTTCTAATTACCCATACAATGGCTTTTTCTCACTCTTCATCCTCTTTGACCTTTCTGAAGCATTGGATAATGTTAACCAGTCAGTCTATCAGCAAAATTTAATTGTTTGCCATGTGCCAAATACTGTGCTAAGCACTAGGGATACAAAGAAAGAGAAAACCAGCCCCTGCTCTTGAAGCAGTGAATAGCTAGCTAGGTGGCTGGATGGACAGAGTGCCAGGATGGAAATCAGAAAGATCTGAGTTCAAATTCTGCCTCAGACACTTGCTGTGTGACCCTGGGCAAATCACTTAACCCTGTTTTCCTGAGCTTTCTCATCTGTAAAATGAGCTGGAGAAGGAAATGACAGAGCATTTTAGTATCTTTGCCAAGAAAATCCTGAATGGAGTCACAAAGAGTCGGATATCACTGAAATGACTGTACAATAAACAACCCTGAGGTACGTACAAGATGCACCTGATATTTACCTAAGGATCTACAATATTTATATAGGGTAGATGGGAAATAACTTCAAAGGGGAAGGCAGCATGGGAGGTCAGGAGAGGGCTCCTGTATTTCAGCTGAGTCTTGAAGGAATGCAGAGGATCTGAGAGACAAAGATGAGAGGGCAGAGTCTTTCAGGCATGGAGGTCAAGCAATGCAAAAGCACAGTTGAAGATGGGGGATGGGGTATCAGGTGAGAATCAGCAGGTAGCTCAGTATGGCTGATCAGAGTGCCTGCAGTGGAGTAAAGGATAAGACTGGAAGGGGAGGAAGGGGGCCAGGTTACGAAGATCTTCAAATGACAAATTGAAGATGTTGTGATGGATCCTTGAAGTAACAGAACCGCCAGGGTTCATTGAAGAGGAGAGCCATATGGTCACATTCAGACTTCAGAAAAAAATACTTTAGAGAAGGATGAGTCTTGAGAAGGGAGGCTAGCTGTAATATTTCAGGAGAAAGGTGAAGAGAGGAAATTAAAGAGGGATGGGAAATTTAAGGAGAAATGAGAAAGTTTAACAGTTCTTTTTCAAATCTTCTGGGTTACCTTCAATGGTTCATGTCTCCCCTCTTTTCCATAACTGAAAATTCCCCCAAGATTTCTTGGTCCTCTCCCTTCCTCTTCCCTCTCCCTCCCTTGTGTCTCTGCCTGTTTCTTGGTGTTTGCCTCTGGCTCTCTATCTCTCTTCCTTTGCTAATGACATCAAGCTGGAATCAACAGATCATATTATTTCAACCTGGAATACACATACACACACACACGCACACACACACACACACACACACACACAATGAAGATATCCAAAATACTCCGAGTAAAACAATATGCCAGATACAATAAGATGAAACTGAATAGGAATAAATATCAAATCCTACATTTGTACAGTTGACTTTTTGAAGCCAAGTGTAGGATGGGGCATGATGGCTAGACAACAGATCATCTGAAGAAGACCAGGGTGGGGAGGGCAGTGAACTATTAGCACAATGTGAACCATTTGCTAAAGCAAATGATATAGTAGGCAAAAAAGCTGTCAGAGTCTTCTGTTGTATTAATGGAGGTATTAGTGTGCAGGAGGAGGGTCATTATAGTTCAGTTTTGCTTTGTTCAGACATATGGACAATTGTATTTAGTGCTGGGCCCTACATTTTAGAAGGGATGCATGTGGATAAACTGAAGCAGGCACAATAGGAGGGGACTTTTAAAAATGCCACATAAGAAGAAACAATTGACAGAACTGGAAATATTTAGCTTTGAGAAGAGAGCATTTTGATGGAATATAATAATCTTTACCTATTGATGGAATTATTATATAAAAGAAAGATTAACCTCTTTTTTTCCCTTGATTCAAAGAGGGCAGAACCAGAAGCAGTGGACAGGTATTAGAGAGACTGACTTAGGATTAATGTAAATAAAAGATTCCCTAATAAGGATAGCTAGGTAGTACAGTGGATAAAGCCCTGGGACTGGAGTCAGGAAGACCTGAGTTCAAATCCTATGTTATACACTTACTAGCTGTGTAACCCTGTGCAAGCCACTTAACTTCTTCTTGCCTCAGTTTCCTCATCTATAAAATGGGGATAGTCATAGCACCTACTTTTCAGGGTTGTTATAAGAATGAAATGAGATAATATTTACAAAACCAGTGCCTGGCATATAGTAAGTGCTGTACAAATATTTGCTAACAGCTCATTAGAGCCATCCAAAAGTAGTATCTGCTGCCTACGAAGGTTGTGAGTTCCTTCATCTGTAGGGATCAAGAATTGGAAAGATAGCTTGTTAGAGATGCTACAAAAACAGTTTCTGTTCAGGTATGTGTTGTAACAGATGATTTCTGAGATCCTGTCCAATTCTGTCATTTTGTTATTTTCTAAGGTAAAGGGGAGAAAGAGTATACCAAAAAAGGAAGTAATTGACAGGGTTAATTACTGAAAAAAGTTCAAAGTGGAGGAAAAGAGGAGGTCCTTAATGACCTCAGAGAAAGTAGTCTCAATAGAGCAATAGGAAGAGAAACCAACTACAGAAGTTTGGAGGGTGAGTGGGTGGTAAGGAAATAAAGATAGCAAGTATAAACTTTTGAAAAGTTTGTGAGGAGGAGGAGGGATGGAATAATAAGCTTGAGAGAGTACAAAGGATAAGGAGTGATTTGTATTTAGGATATGGTTAGCCTGTGTGTGTTTGTAGGCTGAGGCAAAAGATGGAGGGAGAGATTAAAAGAGAAAGAAAAGGAGATGTTTGATAGAGCAATGTCCCTTAGGAGATGGGAAGGAAGGAATTCAAAGGCACAGTGTTTCGCTGTCAAGGAGGAAGGCCATCTCAGACACTGATAATTGCAGTAAAGAAGGCAGGATAAGACAAAATACAGAGAGGTTTGGAACAATGGAAAAGGGGAGAGGAAGGATGGACTCGACTTTTCCAGTAAAGAGGAAGGCAAAGTCATTTACTGAAGGGATATTGGGAACTTGAAGAGAGATGAGAAGATTTGGAATAGCCACCATGGAGAATAAAATAGTCAGTCAGTTAGAAATAAATAAAAAATACTTGTACAGCAAAGAGAACTCACTTGAGATTAGAAAACATTAATCTGTAGAGGATCTAGCAATATGGTTTTTATGACTTTCTCTAAAAGGGTTCTTAACCTTTTTTGTGTCATTGACCCCTTTGGCACTCTGGCGAAGCCTCATGGACCTCTTCTCAGTCAATGTTTGAAAATACAAAAACAAAATACATGGAATTATGAAGGAAATCAGTTACACTGAAATAAAGATGCAATTTTTTCCCCATCTAATTTCACCATCTTCCTGCTTCAACAGAACTTTTAGATGGTGGAGAACAAAGACTGCTGGAGGTAGAGAAGATTTGGGGTTTGAGATTTAGCAGGGAAAAATTAATAAATATCAAAGGACTAAATATTCATTCCCATTTTCACATAAATTTTCTTCCCTATATTTAAGTACACTAGGGCATAACACACCCTCACCAAAGTTCAATCCTAGTGTTTTGTCATGGAATGGAGGTGACCCTGGGTTCTTAGAGACTATGACCCAGAGTGTAAATTCTAGTAGTTTTTATATTCTGAAAAGATTTGACCATGATCTTAGCAACAGATTATGTCTCCTTTCTGAGGAGCAACCCAACTAAGGAAAGAGAGGATTGCCACTAATAGGATGGCAACTTAGGAATGATTTCTTTGCCATGGAAACCCATTAACAAAAAGAAAAAAATAACCCTGCCCTCAGTTGAAATGTTCTATTTTTGCTTTTGTAGTTATGGTGGTGACAACCTGTGAGTAGACTGAGCTGCCTGAGTGGGGACCCAGCTAGCTGGGAAACCCAGCCCATCCTCTCCCTTCTGTCTCCCTCTCCTCTTCCTTTGGGGTTTACTGGCTAGCTGTTCCTCCTTCCTTCCTTCCTTCCTTCCTTCCTTCCTTCCTTCCTTCCTTCCTTCCTTCCTTCCTTCCTTCCTTCCTTCCTTCCTTCTTTCCTTCCTTCCTTCTTTCCTTGTCATTCCCAAAACCTTAAACCCAGTTTACACTGAAGCCCATAAGTTCGACAGCAATAGGTCCCTGACCAAGTTCCACTTAATGGCTGGTTTAAAGTGATTATCAAAAGTGACAGTTTCTATTTCCCTCCTACTTTGGTCTAGTTATTTTTTTTTCTTTTGCTCATTAAAAGGGTCATTCCCTGACCACTTCTTAAAGAGGCCTATCCACTGAATAGGTGCTACCTCCTAAGTGTGTATGTGAAAAGACCTAGCCTAAAAAGGCCAAGGTCTCCCATTGCATCCTGGGTCATCTCCAGTCATCCTGATGAATAGCTGGTCACTGGATCCAGATAGCTCAGGAGGGGAAAATGAGGCCGGTGACCTTGCACAGTCCTCCATTGCTCAAAACAAAGTCAAGTGCAAGTCATGTCATCATTTCTCTGATGGCATGGTCTTCTTCAAAGACGAAGGATGAACACACAACAACAAGTTATGGTGGCAGAGTGATAGAAAAAGAAGAAAATGGTGCTAAGAATTACACAGGTTTCAATCATTAAAGTAACATTACCTTGACCATTGGTATTCTAAAGGGGAGATCTTTGTCCAATAGTCAACAAATGAATATACTACTGGAAGAAATGAGCCGTTCTACCTGTAAACACAAACAGAAAACAAAAAGGAAGCTGCAGTTACATGTAAGGATGGCCCATCGGTTCTCTTGAAGAAGCAAATAAAGGAGTTGACCACAGGATGGGTTTTATTCTACATGCAAAAGTAATGAGATGTGTCATTTCATGTCTTTGCATCATGTTGTGGTACTCATGGTATGTGTGTGTTTGTCCTTTTTTGCTGAAGAAGACCATGCCATCAGAGAAATGATGACATGACTTGCACTTGACTTTGTTTTGAGGGAGGGAGTGCAGGTCACCAGCCTCACTTCTCCTCCAGAGCCATCTGAATCCAGTGACCAGATATTCATCAGGATGACTGAAGATGACCCAGGATGAGGCAATTGGGGTTAAGTGACTTGCCCAAGGTCACACAGCTAGTGAGTGTCAAGTGTCTGAGGTGAGATTTGAACTCAGGTCCTCCTGACTCCTGCACTGGTACTCTATCCACTGCACCACCTAACTGCCCCATTTGTACTCATGGCAAATATTTGCAAAATGACAATTGTAAAAATAATAAAAATTTAGGTACTACCATAAAGGCAAAGAATTTATGTGAAGAATGCAATAAGAAGACCCTCTAGACCAAATCATCATGTACCTAAATATGAAGTGGTTTCAGTGCAAAGGTGGGAATAGGAGAGAGTAGTCAAATACAAAACAAAGCACTGGTAAATAAGGGACTGGAGTAAGAAATGAAAAATACCATAGACTTTCAGGCACAATAGAAGTCTTATGGCTTTAAAATAAACAAAGAGATAGGTGTTAGACATGATAAGCATCATATAATATCCCAGAAGGGCAATTTGATTATATTTTAGCAGATAGAAAATGACTCATTATTAATATGGAAATCATTCCTTACTTATTTGTTTAGATACAGTCAGACCACTGACTTGTTAGAGCCAGAAACAAAACTAATACTAAACTAGAATAAAGAATAAAAGTGAGACAAAATATATGACATTCAATTAAGTAATTCTATCTTGACCTTTGAAATCAAGGTTTGATTTGGAAAAATAGGAAATGGATGGGAAAAGGTTGGTATTTTGGTTATAACCATTTCTTTAAAAATTTTAACCAACACAAACATAATGCCATAGTAAGGAAATTTTTAAGAAGACATTAACCACTTTGGTTAAATAGCACTTGATTTTATGAAGGAAAAGATATAACAGTCAAGGGCAGAGCTGGTTTAGATTGTAAATTCATTTGTAAGATGTTATGGAGAAGGATAGTGGGACACTGAATGGTATTGCCTTATAAAACAATGGGAAGCAGTTGAAGGAAGAGATTATTGAAACTTGAGAAAACTCTTCATGAGAACTTTTTAAGATGAAATTGAAAGGAGGACGGCAAAGATGGAAAGATCTATAGATGTTTTTACAACAAACTCTCTTCACTGTCAAGCACAATGGAACTTCCATGTTTGGACACTAACATCAGAGTCCCATAAGCATTTCTTGAGGTAGTATAAAGGGTACTGAAGAAAAGAAAGATGGGAAAAGCAGCTAACTGTACCAAGTATGCAGCTAGGTGGTACAGTGATGGAGTACCTAGAATCAGGAAGACCCAAGTTCAAATCCAGCCACAGATACTTTATTAGCTATATGACCCTGGGCAAATCACTTAATTTTGTTTGCCTTAACCCGCTGGAGAAGAAAATGGCAAATCACTTCAGTATCTTTGCCCAAACACTGCCCCGCCCCCTACAGAGTTAATGATAAGAAATACAAGGCAAAGTGGTCTAGCTGTACTAGATCTAAACCTATATTATAAAGCATCGATCATCAAAGCTATCTGGAACTGATAAAAAAAATAGAGTGGTGAATCAATGAAATAGACTAAGTACATAAGACACAGTAGTCAATGACAATAGAAATCTACTGTTTGATAAACCCAAAGACTCCAGCTTCTGGGATAAGAACTCATTATTTGACAAAAATTGCTGGGAAAACTGGAAATTAGTATGGCAGAACCTAGACATAGACCAACATCTTACACCATTTACCAAAATAAAGTCAAAATGAGTACATGATTTAGACATAAAGGGTGATGCCATAAACAAAGTGTTACAGCAAGGAATAGTTTGCTTGTCAGATCTTTGGAGAAGGGGAGAATTTATGACCAAACAAAAGATATACATGAAATACAATGGATGAAATACAAAATGGATGATTTTGATCACATTAAATTAAGAAGGTTTTGCACAAAGTCAATTCAACAAGATTAGAAGGAAAGCAGAAAACTGGGAAACAATTTTTACAAACAATGTCTCTGATAAAGGCTACATTTCTAAAATATATAGAGAACTGAGTAGAATTTATAAGAATAGAAGTCATTCCCCAATTGCTAAATGGTCAAAGAATATGAACAGTTTTCAGATGAAGAAATTAAAGCTATCTGTAGTCATATAAAAAATGTTCTAAATCACTATTGATTAGAGAAGTGCAAATTAAAACAACTCTGAGGTATCACCTCACATCCATCAGATTGGCTAATATGACAAAAAAAGAAAATGATCAATGTTGGAGAGGATGTGGGAAAATTGGAACACTGTTATATTGTTGGTGGAGTTGTGAACTGATCCAGTCATTCTGGAGAATAATTTGGAACTATTCCCAAAGGGCTATTAAACTGTGCATACCTTTTGATCCACCAATACCTCTACTAGGCTTGTATCCCCAAAAGATCATACAAATGGTAAACAGACTCACATGTACAAAAATGTTTATAGCAACTCTTTTGGTGGTGTCAAAGAATTGGAAATTGAGAGAATGTCCATCAACTGGGGAATGGCTAAACAAGTTATGGTATATGACTGTAATGGAATACTATTATGCTATAGGAAATGATGAGCAGAGTTCAAAAAAACCTGGAAAGGCTTACATGAAGTGATGCGAGTAACGAGAATAGAACTAGGAGAACATTGTACACAGTAATAGCAACATTGTATGATGACCAACTTTGATAGGCTTGGCTCTTCTCAGCAATACGATGATCTAAGACAATTCCAAAAGACTCATGATGGAAAATGCTGTTCACATCCAGAGAAAGAACCATGGAGACTGAATGCAGATTGAAGCATGGTATCTCCTCTTTTTTTCTTTCTCATGTTTTTTCCTTTTTGCTCTGAATCTTCTTTCACAACATGACTAATGTGAAAACCTATTTGATATGATTGTACATGTATAGCCTATATCAGATGGCTTGCCATCTTGGAGAGGGGGAAGGTGAGAGAGGGAGGGAGAAAAAAAAATTGGAATTTGAAAATCTAATAAAAATGAATGTTGAGAACTATCTTTACATGTAATTGGAAAAAATACTATTGGGGGGGCAAAACCCAAAGATAGCATTGACATGCTACGGTACATGGGGTCATGAAGATTGTGACGTGGCTGAATGATTAAACAAATGCTAAGCATGTGCAGCCACCAGGTATCCTTGCTGGAAGCGATGCCATTTTAAGGGGGTTGAAATGATTGTCAAGACATCTGAAGAAAGAGAAGGTAACAAAGATATGGATGAATCTCATATATTTTCATTACCATTCACACACACACACACCAACTGTAAGTATCAATAATGAATGACCCATATGCATATTTTCTCATATATCTAAAATTTCCATGAGAATCATCTTCACATGAGGACATCCTTTATGAGGGCTTTAGAAGGGAACAGTCAGGGTAGTGCAATGATATTCCACAGTAGAACCAATCTTTATCATCATTCAGATGTCTAACAATAACTGGTAGGATTCATAAAGTGCCTTATGCTTTACAAAGCACTTTATATATTAACTCATGTGATCTTCACAATAACCCCCAGAGGTGGGTATTATTATTATCCCTATAGAACAGTTGAGGAAACTGAGGCAGACAGTAATTAAGTGACCTGCCCAGGATCACATGATCAGTAAGTGTCTGAGTCAAGATTTGAACTTAGCCCTCCTTGCCTCCAAGTCCTGCACTTTTATCCCCTGTGCCATCTAGTAGAACACATAAGATCTCATTGTGTTTTCTACTTATTAGCTATAAAAAGTTACACTTGAGTAAAATGTCACCTTAAAAGTATTCCTGTAAGGTGTCTCCCCGAGTACATCAAAGTTTTCTTGGAAGATAAAAGAAATCATCTTTTTAAATTGATTTTCTGATCATTAACAAGAAATGAAGCAGAAAACTCCAGAGATATATATGTTTACAAAATATTTTTGCTACTTCTATGGAGGTGATTCAGAACAGAATTCGGTCAAAAAGGGACTTTCTATAGAGTACTCCTGTTTGAGGATGATGGTGTAGATTACATCAATCTCTGCAATAATACAGAGTCTCTTAAATGAAATATTGCTCAGTCATTTTTGACTTCCTGTGATCCCCTTAGAGATTTTCTTGGCAAAGATGCTAGAGCAGTTTGCAATGTCCTTCTCTAGCTCATTTTACAGATGAGGAAATAAGGTTATGTGACTAGTCTAGAGTCACACTATTAGTAAATGGCTGAATCCAGATTTGAACTCAGCAAGATGAGTCTGACTCAGGTCCTAGCAGTTTGTGCACTGTGGCACCACCTAGTGGTCTTCTTTAAGGAAATACAGTTACTCAAAACTTTCTTCTAACCATTTACCCAAGAAAAACCAAATGAGGAGGAAAGTGGAGGCAACATTTACATCTATATCTTTATAGTGTATACCTACATCATTCAGATCATGGGGAGTGCAATTTCTACTTTCCACTACCCTACCTCTATCCCTACCCCTGAAAAAAAATATGTTTCCTGGAATTCAAATAATTTTTTAAAAAAGGTTATAGTCTTGATAGTTTTTAAACAATATATTAGATTACCTTGTTTTATGGTGCCCAATGAGTAGTTGCACAATACTAGAGAAAACAAAACTGAACTAAACTTTAGCACACAACAGACAAGTCATCCTCACATGACTGAGCTGGGATTATTGGCTCCTCTGTGCCTTCTCACTGTAGAAAGGAATTGGGAGTTAGGATTGCATGGGAAGAGGCCAGAGATTTTTTTGTAGTAAGGTCAAGAGAAGATGAATGGGCATCAGAATTTTTTAAAACATGCATTCCTTATTGTTTCATGCACAATTTCCATCTTAATGTAGAAATATATGACACACTTAGAAAGGGTTTCCCAGAAATCCTAGCACAGTTAAAATTGATCTCACTATCTCACAGAGTTGTGCAAAAAAACAAAAACTTATAAAAACATTTTATAAAATTCCTGTAGAATGTACAGAATGTTTGCTTGTAAATGTTTAATAACCAGCTCTGTAAGAAAAAAAAATATACACAGAACACATTTTTAAGTTTTACTTGTTACTTCCTCCATAAGTTTTAAACTCTAGGTAATCAAATAAAGTAATAAAGCAAGTCTTGATTTATAGCATTTGTCAGTTTCTGAGGTGTAAGTGCTCACACTGGAAATTCAAGCATTGGCTCTTATGGACCTGTTGGAGCTGGCTCCAGTACGCCCCTGATTATATGCCCTTAAAAGTATATGCCCTTAAAAGTATGGACTGTGTTGTGTTTTTTTTTTCCTTTATATCTCCAGTGTCTTAATCCAGTGGTTAGTTAAAGGGTACTTATTAAGTTGAATCAAATTAAATGAACCTTAAAGAGCTTATATAACTATTGAACTTTTTCTTCTTTTTAGTGAGGTTGCATAAGCAAAGCCTCCTGAACTTACCAGGTGTTGGCTTTCTGAATTTATTTTTATTGTTCTGTCATTTCAGTTATGTCTGACTCTTTGTGATCTCATTTATGGTTTTCTTGGCAAAGATATTGGAGCAGTTTGCCATTTTCTTCTCCATCTCATTTTCCATACGAGGAAACTGAGGCAAACAGAGTTAAGTGATTTGCCCAAGGTCACACAGTTAGTAAGTGACTGAGAATGGATTTGAACTCAGGTCTTCCTGACTCTAGACCTGATATTCTATCCACTAGGTCACATAGCTGCAATACCCAAGAGCTTTCAGTAGTAGAAAAGATATTAGATTTGAAGACTGATCTGGAATTGAATTGAGTTCTGCTACCTGTAGCCCTCAAGTAACTCAAGCCTCCAAAGGTGCAACTTTCTTATCCCCTAAATGAAGAGAGCACAGTATAGACGAGACTCCACAGGTTCCCAAAGAGGGCACTACCACCCCCTGGGAATGCTGGAACAATCCAGGGGGGTGGTAGTAGCCTACTGGTAGTAGCTGGTAGTAGCAACTAGGGGCCAGCAAATAAAAATAAGGAGGAAGTGAAAGGGAAAGAAGAGAAGAGAATTTTGAAAACCCATTCATACATGTTTCATCTTTAGTGTAACAGAGTTCAAAGTCATAGTGATTACAGTATTTTCCAAAGAGACACACAAAATGCAAGTTACAACCAACCAGTAGTTAAGGCCAAGACAGATCTTAGAAAGGAAGTGTTGGCAGGTGAGAGTGTTGCACATTGTCAAGAAGTCTAGTATGCATCAGCAGGAACGTATATATATATGTGTGTAATGATTTGCTTACAATATGATACTATATAGTTACATGATGCAATGTTGCATAATCAGATTTACAATAAATTATTGAATCTAAGATGCATCATTTCAAAAAACATTTTTGAAATGATGCAAATTAAAAAAAAAAAGTTGAAGTGTTAAAAAAAAACAAGTGAATTTCCAAGGGGGCGCTGAGTCATTTTTTAAGGAGGTGGTAGGTCAAATAAGTTTAGGAACATCTGAACTACATAATCTCTAAGCTCCCTCCTAGTTCTACCTATTAATATATGAAACAATGTAAACAGGTGGTATATATAACCAAAAAAAAAAAATTTGATGGAGGGGAAGAGCCAAGATGGGAGAGTAACAGCATGCACTTTCTAGAGCACTGTTCCCAAGCTCAGTCAAATATCTGTTAAAAAAAAAATTGGCTCTAAACCAATTTTGGAGCTGCAGAACTCACAGAATGATGGAGTGAAGCAAATCTCCAGCCCAAGACATCCTGGAAGGTCACTGAGTAGTGTCTTTCATGACCCACTGGGGCCAGGGCACAGTCCAACATGGGCTGCACTCGTACAGACAGGACCTGAGCTGGCCTTGAGGAGATTGAATCTTTCACACCTGTGGAATTTTCCTGACTTCAGAACCCAAAAGCGCCAAGGACAAATTAGAAGGTCAGGGGAAAAAACTTGTGGGACCAGTGTGGGAGAGCAGAGTGGTCCAACCCCAGCCTTACGGCAGCAGGGGACAAAGAAACCCACAGCAGCCACAGCAGCAACAGGGGCAGAGCAGAGACTGTTTCTGGAGCTATGGACCCACAGATTGTGGGGGAAACAAGCAGGTGACAGTACACCCCCCCCCACTGAAAGCAGAGAACTACCTTTACAGAATTCAAAAGTAAAGTAAATGGCTGGGGAAATGAGCAAAAACCACACAAAAAAAAATCAGACTATAGAATATTTCTTTGGTAACAAGGAGGACCAAAGCATGCAAACAGAAGAAAACAAAGTCAAAGCATCTCCATCAAAAGTTTTCAAGAAAATTATGAATTGATCTCAGGGAATGAAAGAGTCAAAAAGGATTTTGAAAATAAAGTAAGAGAAGTAGAGCAAAAACTGGGAAGAGAAATGAGAGTGATGCAAGAAAATCATGAAAAATGAGTCAACTGCTTGCTAAAGGAGACTCAACAAAATGCTGAAGAAAATAACACTTCAAAAAGTAGACTAACCCAAATGGCAAAAGAGATCCAAAGAGACAATGAGGAAAAGAATTCCCTAAAAAGCAGAATTGGACAGATGGAAAAGGAGATCCAAAAATTCACTGAAGAAAATAATTCCTTAAAGATTAGAATGGAGCAGATGGAAGTTAATGATTTTATGAAAAAATCAAGAAATTATAAAACAAAACCAAAAGAATGAAAAAATAGCCGTCAATGTGAACTATCTCATTGAAAAAACAACTGACCTGGAAAATAGATACAGGAGAGACAATTTTAAAATTAAGGGACTACCTGAAAGTCATGATCAAAAAAGAACCTAGACATCATCTTTCATGAAATTATCATAGAAAACTGCCTGATATTCTAGAACCAGAGGGCATAATAGATATTGAAAGAATCCACCAATCACTTCCTGAAAGAGATGTGAAAAGAAAACTTCCTGGGAATATTGTAACCAAATTTCAGAGTTCCTAAGTCAAGGAGAAAATATTGCAAGCTGCCAGAAAGAAATAATTTGGGTATTGTGGAAATACAATAAGGATAACACAAGATCTAGTAGTTTCTACATTAAGGGATAAAGGGCTTGGAATATGATATTCCAGAAGTCAAAGGAACTAGGATTAAAACCAAGAATCACCTACCCAGCAAAACTGAGTATAAGACTTCATGGGAAAAATAATCATTCAACGAAATAGAGGACTTTCAAGCACTCTTGATGAAAAGACTAGAACTGAAAAGAAAATTTGCCTTTCAAACACAAGAATCAAGAGAAACATGAAAAGGTAAACAGGAAAGAAAAATCATAAGGGACTTACTAAAATTGAACTATTTGTATTTCTACATGGAAAGATAATATTTATAACTATTGAGACTTTTCTCAGTATTTGGGTAGTTGGAGGGATTATATACACATAGACAGAGGGTACCAGGTGAGTTGAAGAGGAAGGGATGATATCTAAAAAAATAAAATTAAGGGGTGAGAGAGAATATTGAGAGGAGAAAGAGAGAAATAGAATGGGGCAAATTATCTCTCTCATAGAAGAAGCAATAAAAAGCTTTTTCAATGGAGGAGAAAAAAGGGGAGGTGAGAGGGCAAAAGAGAAGCTTTTGACTTAAGGAGGGAATAACATGTACACTCAATTTGGTATGAAAATCTATCTTACACTACAGGAAAGTAGGGGAGAAGGGGATAAGTGGGGTATGAAGGGAATGATAGAAGGGAGAAAAAATGGGAGGAGGGGGTAATTAGAAGTAAATGCTTTTGGGGAGGGACAATGTCAAAAGAGAGAATAGAATAAATGGGGACAGGAGAGGGTGGAGGGAAATATAGTTAGTCTTTTACAACCTATTATGAATCTTTTGCATAACTACACAGGTATAACCTGTATTGAATTGCTTGCCTTCTTGGTAAGTATGGGTGGAGAGGGAGGGAAGAAAAGGAAGGGAGGGAGGTGGGAACTTAAAGTTTTAGAAACAAACGTTAAAAATTGTTTTTACATGCAACTAGGAAATAAGAAATACATGTACTGGGGTATAGAAATCTATCTTGCCCTACAAGAAAATAGAGGAGATGGGGATAAGGAAAGGAAGGGGTGTTATAGAAGGGAGGGCAGTTTGGGGAAGGGGTAATCAGAATGCACAGTGTCTTGGGGTGGGGAAGGGAAGAGATGGGGAGAAAATTTGGAACTCAAAATCTTGTGGAAACTAAAAATAAATAAATAAATTTTTGAAAAAATTAATGGGTACAGTTAAATTAAACAAAGGAATTCCACTCAGCCATTATCTACATCAGAAGATAAAGAAAGGAAAGGAACAAGGGTTGAATATTAATGAAGGCTTGAACTCACCTCCTAGGTCCCTCTGCAAGTAAAATGGGGAAACTTCCAATTCCAAAATAAATTATTAAAAGCCCAGACGCTTACTTCCCAATAGAAAGTTTTAAGGGTTCCAAATCCAGAGTATAAGCTTTCTTTCAAAAATAATCTTTAACCTTGTTTGAAGATAAAAGCAGAGCTATCTTCAGAGTCCATGCCAAAACTGTGGTGAATAGCTACAGGTGCTTTGTAATGAATTCCTGGGAAACTCATTAGAATGAGTTAGAAACTCATTAGAATGGGGCAGCCCTCTATGCACCAGATGAGACAGGATTTGAAGAAACTAACATGTGCTTATACCAAAGTTTTGTTTGGTTTTTGTAATGGACTTTGCTGAACATGCCCAGATCTCCTAAGAAGAGGCCACCCTGTTTCTGAGAGAAGACATTCTGTGTTTCCCTCCTATGGGGGTATAAGAGGCCTCTTTCCATTGACTGTGTAGCTGGAACAGACAGTATTTTTAAAGCAATCAGACTGGGATAGTTGTCTCTTTTCTCTTTTCCCATAGCAACCAGAAAAGGGTGATGATCTCGTTTACACATAGCATGGGAACCATGAACTGAGCAATCTTCTTCTCCCCCTCAACCCTGCTGTTAAACTCTGTGCTCCTGAGAAACAGGCTTAGGCTTTTGTTACATTATAAGATTTTTAATATAAAATAGATAGCATTTAAGATAAGAAGGAAAATTAGAGATCATTTAGTTAGATAATCTTCATCTTTGTCATATATTCTATTCAAACACTTTCCCCCACCTTTTTTTTTTTTTTTTTTTACAGATAGGAGGTTTGGGCCAGCCTAGAGATTAAATGACTTGACTAAGGTCTTACTGATAGTAAGTAGCAGAGCCATTTGAATGTGGATTATTTGACTCTAAAACCAGTGTTCTTTCCACTATACCACGCTGTCTGCATAATTAAGGAAATACATTAATGCGGAAGGAGATGAGTTATGTACTAAGAAATAGCTAATGGTCTAAGATGAGTTATGTACCAAGAAATGGATAACTAGTATTCATGAAACATAGAAAAAATCTGAGGAAGGATTTGTTGTAACTACCATGAAGCGATTTATTATGGATTCTTCTAGCCAAGATGACTTCCTGAATGGGAGGCAGATTGCCCAGCTTGCCCATGCCTAATTCCAACAAAATCCTGAAATTTATATAGAACGAATAATGATTTGTGAAACTATAGTAAGAGACATCTCTCACAAAAATGCAAAAAAAAAAAAAAAAAAAAAAAAAAAAAAAAGGTTCAGGTGAAAAAAGGGTCAGGCAAAAGCCTGGGGCTTCCAGCATAGCACAGACAAATAACCCTGGCCTTCCAGCAAGATGAAGAAAAGACCAAAGCCATGTATTATTATTTTATCACCTCCTGGGCTCTGTGTCTAAAGGTGGAAACAGCAGAGAAACCTCTCTACCCTGAAAACTCCAGAATGATTAGAAAGCTCCGTGTGGGGACCTTGGAAACCTCCAGAGACACAGAGACCAGCCTTGCGTGATAGTACATACATGGAGACGTCTTTTGTCCAAAGACTCTGAGGTACCTAACACTCCATCCTGAGATGCTGTGGAGGACCCTAGACATCTAGTGATCTGAACCATCCAAGGGACTTAAACTAGGGAGGTGAGGTGATTCCATGAAAATGGAAACTAAGGGGACCCAGGGTGAGACCAAGCAGTGAAACCTACTGACCACTTTGATTAAAAAGTATATCAAGAAGCAGAGTCTGGCTCAGGTATAAAGCCTCAATTCAGGAACTAAAGCTGGGAAGTCTAGTATAAAAAATTATTGATCTAGAGACTCCCCAAAGGAAGGAGTAAGTAATTTTGTAACAATTAAAAACAATGACTCAAAGTGGAGGAAAGGAGTTTACACAACAACAGAAATACCTAGAAGAAATGAAGTGAGATAAAAAAATGAAAAAAAACTCCAGTGGAAAGAATTAGAAGGAGAACAAATTTTCTATAAGAGAACGTGTAAGCCATAATCAAGAAATGGAATCCATAAAAACTAGAATAGAAACAAGTCAATAACTCCTCAAAACAACAAGAAATAATGAAACAAAATCAAAAGGTTAGAAAAAAGAAACACAAAATATCTGGAATTAAAAATGATCTGGAGAACAAATCAAGGCGAGATAATAAGATAATAATTAGATGCCTTGAAAACCATGTTGTTTTTTTTTAAGCACAAGATTTAGTTTGAAAAATGATCAATGAAAAACTGCACAGATTTTTTGAAGCCAATGAAAAAGTTAAGATTGAAAAAAAAAATCATCTAGTTTTTCCTAGAGACAAAAAAAAGAAGCAGTACCTAGAATGTTACAGTCAAAATCTAGTGTTCCCATATCAAAGAGAAAAGTCTTAAAACATCCAGAAAAGAAAAAGAGAAGACAGGTAGAATCATACACGATCTGGCAGCTTCTACTATAAATAAGAGAACTTGGATTATAATATTCTAAAAGGAAAAAGTATAGATTTTAAAACCAAGAATAATTTAGCCTGCAAATCTGAGTAAAATTCTACAATGAGAAAAATGGATATTAAATGGAATAGAGGATCTTCAAGCATTTCTTATGAAAAGACCAGAGCTGAATAGGAACTTTGAAATGAAAACATAAGCATTGAGAGTGACCTAGAAAGGCAGATTTTTTTTTGATGAATTGGAAGAGGTATATGATGATGGAGTACTTACATTCTTTTTTTTTTTCATTTATCTATTTAACATTTTACATTCATTTTCACAAAATTTTGGGTTCCAAATTTTCTCCCCATTTGTCCACTCCCCCCACCCCAATACACAAAGCATTCTAATTTTCCCTATCACCAATCTGCCCTCTTCTATCATCCCTCCCTTCTCTTATCCCCATCTTCTCTTTTGTCCTGTAGGGCCAGATGACTTTCTATTCCCCATTGACTGTATTTTTTATTTCCTAGTAGCAACAAAAATACTCGACAGTTGTTCCTAAAACTTTGAGTTCCAAATTCTCCCCATCGCTCCCTCCCCACCCATTCCCTTTGGGAAGGCAGGCAATTCAATACAGGGCATATCTGTGTAGTTTTGCAAATGACTTCGTTAACAGTCATGTTGTGTAAGACTAATTGTATTTCCCTCCATCCTATCCTGCCCCCCATTGTTTCTATTCTGTCTTTTGATCCTGTCCCTCCCCAAGAGTGTTGACTTCAAATTTCTCCCTCCTCCCATTGCCCTCCCTTCCACCATCCCCCACCCTGCTTATCTCCTTCTCCCCCACTTTCCTGTACTGTATGATAGATTTTCATACCAAAATGAGTGTGCATTTTATTCCTTCCTTGAGTCGAATGTGATGAGGGTAAACTTCATGTTTTTTTCTCAGCTCTTCTCTTTTTCCCTCCACTAAAAAGTCTCCTGCTTGCCTCTTGAATGAGATATAATTTACCCCATTCCATTTCACCCTCTCTCCTCCCACTACATTTCTCTCTCACCATTTACCTTAATTTCTTTTAAGATATGGTCCCATCCTATTCAATTCACTCTGTGCTCTCCATCTCTGTATGTGCATGCATGTGTGTATGTGTGTGCGTGCACGTGTGTACATGTGTGTGCATGTGTGTATGCGTGTGTGTTTATGTGTGTGTGTGGTCCCACCAACTACCCAGATGCTGAAAAGTTTTAAGAGTTAGAAATATTGTCTTTCCATGTAGGAATGTAAACAGTTCACTTTTGGTAAGTCCCTTATGACTTCTCTTTGCTGTTTACTTTTTCATGCTTCTTCTCATTCTTGTGTTTGAAAGTCAAATTTTCTTTTCAGCTCTGGTCTTTTCATCAAGAATGATTGAAAGCCCTCTGTTTCATTGAAAGACCATATTTTCCCCTGAAGTATTATACTCAGTTTAGCTGGCTAGGTGATTCTTGGTTTTAGTCCTAGTTCCTTGGACTTCTGGAATATCCTATTCCACGCCCTTCGATTCCTTAATGTAGAAGCTGCTAGATCTTGTGTTATCCTGATTATATTTCCACAATACTGGAATTGTTTCTTTCTAGCTGCTTGCAATATTTTCTCCTTGACCTGGGAATTCTGGAATTTGGTCACAATGTTCCTAGGAGTTTCTCTTTTTGGATCTCTTTCAGGTGGTGATCGATGGATTCCTTCAATACTTCTTTTGCCCTCTGGTTCTAGAATCTGAGGGCAGTTTTCCTTGATAATTTCATGAAAGATGATGTCTAGGCTCTTTTTTTTGAACATGGCTTTCAGATAGTCCCATAATTTTTAAATTGTTTCCCCTGGATCTATTTTCCAGGTCAGTTGTTTTTCCAATGAGATATTTCACATTCTCTTCCATTTTTTCATTCTTTTGGTTTTTCATTTTGTGATTTCTTGATTTCTCAGAAAGTCATTAGCCTTCATCTGTTCTATTCTAATCTTGAGAGAACTATTTTCTTCAGTGAGCTTTTGAACCTCTTTTTCCATTTGGCTAGTTCTGCTTTTGAAAGCATTCTTCTCCTCCTTGGCTTTTTGAACCTCTTTTGCCAATTGAGTTAGCCTATTTTTCAAGGTGTTATTTTCTTCAGCATTTTTTTGGGTCTCCTTTACCAAGGTATTGACCCATTTTTCATGCTTTTCTTGCATCTCTCTCATTTCTCTTCCCAGTTTTTCCTCTAGCTGTCTAACTTGATTTTCAAAATTCTTTTTGAGCTCTTCCATGGCCTGAGCCCACCAGACATCCACCTGGGATATCTGGGATATAGAGGCCCCAACCTCCACGTCTTTCCCTGATGGTAAGAATTGTTCCTCATCATCAGAATTGAAAGGTGGGAACATCTGTCCCCCAAGAAAGTAGCTTTCGATGGTCTTATTTTTATTCCCTTTTCTGGGCATTTTCCAAGCCAGTTACTTGACTTCTGAGATTCCTGTCCACCCCCGCCTAGATCCGCCCAGCTAGTGCTTGGGATCTGAGATTCAAATGGGCTTTCAGTAGCGGGTGTGGCTGCCATTCAATGTGAGCTTAAGTTCTGGTGCTGGAGTGGGGGCAGGGCTGCCTCCCAGGCTCAGTTCCCTCAGGGGGTTTATGCAGAGACCTTTGGTAATGGCCCTGAGCTCCTGCCTGCTTGGGGAGTCCCGGGCCACCGCTGCCACTGCCACTGCCTCTGCCGCTCCCTCTGCTGCTTCCTCCTGAAGAGGCCCAAGCCACAGAGACACCCCGCTCCCCTCTTGGCCAGCCCAGAAGTCTCTCTCTCACTAACCTGTAGCGCCTGTGGGTGGAGGGACCTTCGCGGCCACCAGGATTCCGTCCCTGAAGCCTGCTCCAATCTGCTCCTCTGGGGCTGCATGGCCAGGGCAGCGCAGGGCTGGGCTCCACATCTGGAGTGTGATGGACCCCTGGGGATGGCTTTCCAGGGCTCTCTGGAATGGAAATCTCTTCCACTGTGTTTCTGCATGGCTTGCAGTGCTCCAGAATTTGTGGGGAGTTCTTTTTACAGAAAATTTCTGGGCTGTGGATTCGGGGCTAGCATACGTGAGTCTTTCTACTCCACCATCTTGCTTCCTCCCCATACTTACATTCTTATAGGCAGGTTAGAAACAAGGATCCCATAAAAACTTTGATGTATTCAAAATATATTAAGGGAGTTAAATAAGAAATAGCAGAGGACCAAGGGGAGAATTAATTCTGTTCTGAGGGGAAAGAGAAGTGAAAGAAACAGGAATACACTAATGTAGAAAGGAGGAAGAAGTGGGAGAAACTTGATATTTATTATTAATGGGGTCATGTAGAAAAAACAAAATACAAACATAGAGGAAGGGCTAAGGAAGAGGCATCACATGAACCTTACTCTTACCTTAAACTGACAAAGGAGGGTTAAACCCATGTACACAGTCAAAGAGTTTAACATAGCTTTGTTGCTGTTTTTCTGGAGGAGATCTGTGGATTCTTTGGATCCACACTTTATATTCTGGGTTCAGAATTTCTGGGGAGTTCTCTTGCATTATTTCTTGTATGATGGTATTTAGGTTTTTTGACATGTGTCCTTCTGGGATATCTACAACCCTTTACTTATCTCTATACATCCTGTTCTCCAGATCAATATTTTTACACAGGGGAGGAGCCAAGATGGCAGAGTAGAAAGACTCACATATGCTAGCTCTGAATCCACAGCCCATATATTTCCTGCAAGAAGAACTTCCCACAAATTCTGGATCACTGCAAGGCACGCAAAAACACAGTGGAAAAGATTTTCGTTCCAGAGAGCCTTGGAGAGCCCTCCCCAGGGGAGGTCATGTCCCAGAAAGCAGAGTCCAGCCCTGAGCTGCCCTGGCCATGGCCACAGAGGAGCAGATCCAAGCGGGCCCCCGCCCACAGACGCTGCAGGTCAGTGAGAGAGACGTCTGGTGTGGCCGAGAGGGGAACGGGGTGTCTCTGTGGCTCAGGCCCCCTCAGGAGGCAATGGCAGAGGCAGTGGCAGAGGCAGCAGCAGCGGCCTGGGACTCCCAGAGCAGCAGGCAGAAGTTCAGGCCTCTGCATAAACCTCCTGAGGGAACTGAGCCTGGGAGGTGGCCCTGCCCCCACCCGAGCACCAGAACTTAAGCTCACATTGAATAGCAGCTCCTGCCATGGATAGCCCTGAGACTGGGAAGCAGCATTTGAATCTCAGATCCCAAGCACTAGCTGGGCAGATCTAGGCAGGGGTGGAGAGGAATCTCAGAAGTCAAGTAACTGGCTGGGAAAATGCCCAGAAAAAGGAAGCAGAAGAAGACCATAGAGAGCTACTTTTTTGGGGAAGAGATGTTCCTTCCCCCCTTCATTTCTGATGACGAAGTACAATGCCTGCCATTGGAGAAAGACGTGGAGGTTGGGGCCTCTCTATCCCAGACATCCGAGGTGGATGTCTGGTGGGCTCAGGCCATGGAAGAGCTCAAAAATCAAGTTAGACAGGTGGAGGAAAAATTGGGAAGAGAAATGAGAGAGATGCAAGAAAAGCATGAAAAATGGGTCAATACCTTGCTAAAGGAGACCCAAAAAAATGCTGAAGAAAATAACACCTTGAAAAATAGGCTCACTCAATTGGCAAAAGAGGTTCAAAAAGCCAATGAGGAGAAGAATGCTTTCAAAAGCAAAATTAGCCAAATGGAAAAAGAGGTTCAAAAGCTCACTGAAGAAAACAGTTCTCTCAAGTTTAGAATGGAACAGATGGAGTCTAATGACTTTCTGAGAAGCCAAGAAATCATAAAACAAAACCAAAAGAATGAAAAAATGGAAGAGAATGTGAAATATCTCATTGGAAAAACAACTGACCTGGAAAATAGATCCAGGAAAGACAACTTAAAAATTATGGGACTACCTGAAAACCATGATCAAAAAAAGAGCCTCATCTTTGATGAAATTATCAAGGAGAACTGCCCTTATATTCTAGAACCAGAGGGCAAAAGAAGTATTGAAGGAATCCATTGATCACCACCTGAAAGAGATCCAACAAGAGAAACTCCTAGGAACATTGTGGCCAAATTCCAGAGTTCCTAGGTCAAGGAGAAAATATTACAAGCAGCTAGAAAGAAACAGTTCCAGTATTGTGGAAATACAATCAGGATAACACAAGATCTAGCAGCTTCTACATTAAGGGATTGAAGGGCATGGAATAGGATATTCCAGAAGTCAAAGGAACTAGGACTCAAACCAAGAATTGCCTACCCAGCTAAACTGAGTATAATACTTCAGGGGAAAATATGGTCTTTCAATGAAACAGAGGGCTTTCAAGCATTCTTGATGAAAAGACCAGAGCTGAAAAGAAAATTTGACTTTCAAACACAAGAATGAGAAGAAGCATGAAATAGTAAACAGCAAAGGGAAGTCATAAGGGACTTACCAAAGGTGAAGAGTTTACATTCCTACATGGAAAGACAATATTTGTAACTCTCAAAACTTTTCAGTGTCTGGGTCATTGGCGGGACCACACACAGATGTACACACACACACACACATGCACACACACACACGTTCATGCATGCACGCAAAGACACACACAAGCATGCACACACAGAGATGGAGAGCACAGAGTGAATTGAATAAGATGGGACCATATCTTAAAAGAAACTAAGGTAAATGGTGAGAGAGAAATGTAGGGGGAGGAAAGAGAGGGAAAGGGAAGGGGGTAACTATATGTCATTTAAGAGGCAGGTAGGAGTTTTTCTTAGTGGAGGGAAAAAGAGGAGAGCTGAGAAAAAAAAAAACAAGAAGTTTACCCTCATCACATTTGACTAAACGAAGGAGTGAAATGCACACTCATTTTGGTATGAAAACCTATCTTACAGTACAGAAAAATGGGGAAGAAGGAGATAAGCAGCGAGGGAGGGAAGATGGAAGGGAGGGCAATGGAAGAAGGGAGAAATTTGAGGTCAACACTCTTGGGGAGGGACAAGATCAAAAGACAGAATAGAAATGATGGGGGGCAGGATAGGATGGAGGGAAATACAGTTAGTCTTATACAACATGACTGTTATCGAAGTCATTTGCAAAACTACGCAGATATGGCCTGTATTGTATTGCCTGCCTTCCCAAAGGGAATGGGTGGGGAGAGAGGGATGGGGAGAATTTGGAACTCAAAGTTTTAGGAACAACTGTCGAGTATTTTTGTTGCTACTAGGAAATAAGAAATACAGTTAATGGAGAATAGAAAGTCATCTGGCCCTACAGGACAAAAGAGAAGATGGGGACAAGAGAAGGGAGGGATGAGAGAAGAGAGGGCAGATTGGAGATAGGGAAAATTAGATTGCTTGGTGTATTGGGCTTGGGGGAGGGGATAAAAGGGGAGAAAATTTGGAACCCAAAATTTTGTGAAAATGTAAAAAGTTAAATAAAAAAATATTTTTACAGATATCATGCTTTTTAAAAATGTTATTGCCTTTTGCTTTTTTTCTTTGAGATTATCCTCTATTTTCATGTATTTGCATTCCCAATCAATTATCTTCTCTTTTGTTTCCTTGATGAGACCTGCTGCCATGGATTCAAGTTTATGTTTTGCTAAGGATTTCTGCTGTGTTGGCTATAAATTCTACTTTTCATAATTCTTATTTCTCTTTTAAACTATTCAGGAGCACTCCAATGTGCTTCCATGCACTCTTGGGAATCCACAGGGTGCCCTGTCTTATTAGGTATTGATTCATTTTCTTTGCCTCATAATACTTATTCATAAATACCTGGACTCTTTTCCCTAATCTGGAGGCCATTTTCTCTTCTGGTATTACTGTTTTCCTTGTTGCTTTATCTGCTTGTTTTCAGGGTCTTTAACTGACCTTTCCTTTTCCTTCCATCTTTGATAATTTCAGTCTTTTTTCTTTATTTCTTCCTGTTCCTTACTTTCTGACTTCTCTTTGATGGCAGTTTCCCTGAGGGTTGAATCTCAAAGCTGTCTCAGTCACTTTCCAGGATGGGCAATTTGTGGTTCACCAGCAGGTCTGCCCTAGGTGATTTCTGAGGGAACAGAATCAACTCCAGCTGGATACTGGGCTCTTTCCTCAGGGTTAGTAGGTGCCAGACAACTTCTCCCCAACCCCTGTACTATCTTAGCATCTTCTGTTTCTCAGTTCTCTGACTGAGCTCTGCTGTGGCCAGAAGTATTTCCATCCTCTCTGATACTGGGTTCCTTGCTACCATCACAGTCCAATGAAAATGTCAATCTTGTGGCACTGGGAAGAGTGGAGGGATGGAAGGACTGTGGGGTAGAGTTCATTCTTCAATAGGTCTCTTTTCCAATTTTTTCTTTAGCATTCATTTCATTAAAGAAAATTAACTCCTTTTAAAAAAATGCTTGCTTTATCTTTTCCAGTAATTCTGATTGAATTTGTGCCCCAAATGTGATTTTTCTTCAAGGCTTTGTAGATTTTTTTGGAGTCATTGTGTTCTTTTGGATTTGTGTCTTGATCATCCGTATCCCCATGATAACATTTTATGGTGAAATTCTTTTTGGTTTGCTAATTTCGCCAGCCTTTTTTTTTTTTAAACTTTATGTTAGGGCCAGACTCTCTACTTCTGACAGGATTGATCCTGGATTGGTCCTGTTTCTTCTTTCTTGGGGATATTGAATGTTTTGTTATTCAGGGGCAGTTCAAGTTATGGATATGCAAGATTTCAGTACTCCAAACATGGTCTGGTCTGGGCAAAATTGATCACTGCTCCCCTGGTAGGAAATCTGTAAGTTTCTGACCTAGGCTTAGAACTAAGCAACAGTAGACTGCTGCTGAACTCAGCTAAAAGCCCTGTTGGTTCCAAAGGATAGAATATAAACTTCCCTTTGATCTGTGATTCTTGTTCCAGTCATTCCTTTGCAGGCTTCAGATTGGGTTAGAAGCTGGAACTGAGATTCTGTTCTAATCCTGAGGTTAAATCCCCACATTTTCTGCTTACCACTGTACTTGGCGTTTGCTTGATATACAGGTTGGGGAGGACCTGTTACCACTCCTTGCCTGTTGCTCTTGTGTCTTCCTCAGTCCAGCCTGCATCTGTAGCCCAGAATTAAGTAGCAAGCACAAAAAGCTGGCAATTAGCACCTGTTCTTATACTCTATGTGAGGATGTGGCCCAGTATGCATCTGGGACATTGTCCTACTCTATTCCTGGGCATTTGAATGATTCATTCTGCATGATCCTGGCCAGAGTCTGTTCCCTAGTATTCACAGACCTCTCTGTCTGTCTGTCGCCAATGTAGACCTAGACAAGTGACTCACTCTAAATTTTTTCTTGAATTTTCCAATCACAATTTGGTCTGGTGTGTTTCCTACATCTATCTGAAGTAGTCTGGAGAAACTCATGCTACTTTTTGCTACACTGACAGACCGTTATACCCTTTTAGTTTATGTAACAATATCTCAGCTCTTTTTCCTGGTATCTGTTTTGATCTGTTCAACACAGGTGAAACCCACATCCAAGGACAGAAGTTAGATTCCCTAGTACTGTTTTCACACTATTTCAGTTCCTTAAACTCCTCCTACTTGAGCCCTTCAAGAAGAGTTTTGCTTATTGTCCCATACCCAGGACCTTTCAAAAAAAATGAGAAGTAGGAAAAGATGCTCACTGTACAATGGGAATCAGATGTAGGATGGATAACTTATTTCTACATAGGCAGGAGATGCTGAAGATTCCTAAGTTTCCATTCACAGAAGAAGATTCAGTAACACACTGTAACTACTGTTACAATCTTTAGTGGGTAGGGGAAGGGAGTGTGATACTTAAAACTTATCTGTACATAAATCAGTTTTCAGAACTGTGAATTAGGCCTTTTATATTTCACCTCTGCTCTGTACTGTCCAAACAACTCCTAGTGCATATCTACAGACAAAACAGTTAGAGTTTGGCTAGTTCTCATGGTAGTAGTGGCTCTCCTCTCAGGAGGGCTATACAGATTGATGAGGATTCCTCCTATGCCATCATTTGACTCTGACCTGTGAGATCTAGGACCTCCAGACTTCTCCATTTCACAAGGTTACCTCCAATCCTGGACATGAACATGATGGGATAGGTACACATTTGCCTAAGATTGGGAAAAAAGAGACATGAAAGAGACAGAACAAACAAAGGCTCAGCTTTGCTTGGGCCATGCCTGTGATTTATTTAGATGCCATGTGTTCATGGTTGCATAGATGCTGGGATGGAGGAATGGCGACAGATGCCCCTCATTCACCCAACTCTTATGAAGTAAATCAAAGCAAACTAAGACTATTGGAAAACAGAAAGGAAGAGAGAGGGTCTTGTACATTAACTGGGTCACCAGTTCCACCACCAAGAAGGGGACTGCTTTTTATCTAGAATTACTGTCTTCCCAGCAACAAGTCATATATGGCCAGAAGAAAACTCCCCCAAAAGCTTTCACATGGTCACCCCAAAACTAAGAATTAGTGACTGAGCTTGCTTATTGAGACAATCCTCCACTAAAGCTGACCTATAGTCTACACAAACCTATTTGCAGATTTCCACACTTGTAGGACTTCCTTTCCTCAGTTTCTCTTTTGGTGGCTTTTATTCATTTGTCACCTCCTCTCCTGAAATTGTGTTACTTCCAATAGAAGTTGGAAACTGATCTGCCCTTTTCCTGGTGATTTTTGAAGATGTATGTACAAAGAGTATAGACAGCTCAGTGATAATTTGGTAATTTGCACCAATGAAGTGTTGGATTCTTTAATGGACACAAGGTGTTCAAACGGTCAGATGATTTGGAACTGAGACATTAGACATCATTTAATTCAACTTCTTCATTTTATAATGAGAAACCAAGGGCAGCTAGGTGGCAAGTGGATAGAGCGCTGCATCTGCAGTCAAGAGCACTGTTTTTCCTGAGTTGTCAAATCTGCTTTGTGACCCTGGGCAAGTAAAGTCACTTAACCCTGTTTGTCTCAGCTTCCTCATTTGTAAACGAGCAGAAGAAGGAAATGACAAACCCCTCCAGTATCTTTGCCAAAAAAAATCCTAAATGGGGTCATGAAGATGGTCCCCTTATAAAGAGAGGATATATCTTGCCCAGAGTTATACAGAGAGTGGAACCAGGCTTATCACTGAAGCCTTAGAATTTAGAACAGGTCTTTTTTTTTTTTTCTCAATTTTTTTTCTTTTGTATTTAAGGAGAATTGAAGACCAGTTTCTCTAACTCCAAATTCTCCCTGTGACTAGCTAATATCCAAGAATAATAGGATCACCTCTGTGATCCTCAAATTGTGTATCCTACCTCCCACAACTTCCAGGTAACAGACCAGGATTCAGCAAGAACTTTGTTTTCAGAAAGCATGATAATGCCAAACAGACCCAGATCTGGTGGAAGACAAAGCTTGCTTTATCCATTCATTACCACTAGATGGCAGGAGCTGTCTTTTTTTAAACTGGAAAAATCAAGTTAAATTAAAAGGGTGGAGGGAGAAAGAGGGGCAAATAAAGAAAGAATTCTCCTTTCCAAGAACAATTTTTTAAAACCCACCCCATTTATTTTCAATCTGAGACAAAGAATTGTGAGGAGTTAGAATCTCCCATGGCAAAACTCAGAGACCTTTTTGTTTTCTGAGTTCTTAACTATCCAAAGTCATGAGAAGTCCCTTTAAAAAAAAAAGTGAAATACAGTATTGTGAATCCTGAAATCTGAAACCGAGAAACAGAATTGCAGGGGAAAGAAGGAGGAAAACCTTGAACTCTTCCAGACAATTGCTTCCAGGGGAGTTTCAGAAAGCAAAAAGAAGCAGCAAAAAGCAGAGGGGAACTTGAATGGCTTATTTGTGAGAAGATTCCAGGACCTTTCTGAAGACCATTCTTTCCCCTTCTCTGGATATAATGGCTATTGTGGAGCAAAGAGCCCTTAGGATTGGCTTCAAGTGTCTCTCTTTAGCTACTTTTGTGCTTGTTTGTGCTGGACAAGGTGGAAATAGGGAGAATGGGGGTCCTGCCTGCTATGGAGGATTTGACCTATACTTCATTTTAGACAAGTAAGTGGCTTTGGTTGTTTTGCTTGCAGAAGCATTGATATTTGACCCAATTTCAGGGTACAGGCTAAGAGTGCTCTGCACTCTGGAAAACACTCAGAATTTCCTTTTATTTTTTGGACAGTTGGTAATGCATCCAAAAGTTTGGGACCTGAAAGTCTCAAGCCTGGGCTGAGCCCTGAGGGGTACCTTAGCATCCTTCACAATAGCAGGCTAAATGTGGCTGTAGCTGGTTCCAGGGAAATTGCCCCGACCTTCTGTTGTGAGCCTTTGTTAGGACTTGTCCTACCCTAGGTCTGCTGTTCAGCTTCCACCGCTGCCTTAGAATCTGCAAAGGGGAAAACTGGGATTTCTAAGCATCCTTCTCTCCCAATTGCCGATCCTCATTCCCCCAGAGAGGATGACTCTCTCCAGTAACAGGGGGGGTTTTAAAGGGCTACCTTTAAACACTTCTCTGCTGTAAGGGTTTGGTGTGCACTCTTTCTCTCTCTCTCTCTCTCTCTCTCTCTCTCTCTCTCTCTCTCTCTCTCTCTCTCTCTCTCTCTCTCTCTCTCTGTTCATGCACATGCTCAGGGTGAGATGCTTGTTGAGGATGACAACTCTGCTACTTCAAGAAGTGTAAATATTGTTGATATCTGATCTCTGCTATTCACTACCTGGGCAGTCTTGGAAAAATCACTTCCTCTTTTTCTGCCTCAGTTTCCTCATCTATAAAAGGAATAAATTGTACAAGGAGGACCTTTAAATTCCCCTCCAGGTCTACATTCTGTAAAATGAAGATATTCTAAAGGGCTGAACTGATTTTTCCTATCAGTTATAATTTATTTCTTTTAGACATGAAAAAAGACTTTAATCCAACCCCCCCTTATTCTCCTAAAAGACAGTGAACCATAAAGAATTTCGAAGGGGAAGAAGAAAGAAGGAATTATGAGAGCAAGCAGTTATTAAGATCCTCCTATGTGCCATGTACTTTATAAAGATCTCATTTGTTGAAAAAGGAAGGGAATAAACATTTAAGTACCTACTATGCACCAAACACTATGCTAAATGCTTTACAAATATTATCTTATTTCACAACAATTTTGGGAAATTGGTGCTATAATTATCATCCTTATTGTACAGTTGAGAATACTGAGGCAGATAGAATTTAAGCAACAGCTAATGAGTATTTGAATATCCTGATTCCAGGCCCAGTGCTTGATTCACTGCACCACCTAGCTGTTACCTAGTCAGATGCTCTTGGATCTGAGGTAGTTGGAACCAGAAAGAGAATCATCAGATAAAAGATTTAGAGGAGAGACTATACCTTAGGGACGATCTAGCTCAACCTCCTCATTTTAAAAATGAGGAAACTGAGGCAGAGTGAGGGGATGTTACTTGCCCAAACTCACATTGTACTGCTTATAACAAAGCTAAGCTTCACATCTCTATCCTGGCTTCACATCCAGAGCTTCTCCCGTAATATGCTACCTTTGTCTCCAGGAATATAATGCACATTTAATGGAGAAAAGGTAGTACAGATAAAGGAGCCGTGCATATGTTTGCTTTCTAAAAAACATGAGGCCATTGTAGGGGCAGAGGGTCCCATGAGGAAGTCTTGATTTCATGACTAATATGAGCGTAATGGAATTTAACTCCAAGAAGATAGAAAGTCCAAAGAATTAAACATTTCCCAAACTTTAACCCATGGCAAAGCCTCAGTCATTTCAAGAAGTGCTGGAACATCTACTAACAACAGTGAAGAAAAATAGAACTCTTATTCATAAGGAAGCCTAAATTCACTGGAAGATCTGTCCATTTGCTAATATCAGGAAAGCCACTTGCCATGGTAGCGAAATGAATTTTACAGGCTGGAAAGTATTTGGGAGCTTGGAAATAGTTTTTTGAAAAAGCCCTGAAGAAAACAAGCTGGCCAACTATGCCTCAAGTGTGCTTTTCAATAGCCCTGCACATATACAGATATATGAATATATATATATATACATATATACAGATATATGTATGTGTGTATATGCTTGCATACATACACACATACATACATGTGTGTTTTGGGTTAAGGTATATATTTTTTCTTTCTCCCATAAAAACTGTCTTGAACTTTGGATTGTCCAACTGAAAAGTGAGAGCTTTTTCTGGGAGATTTATGAGAGGCTAAATCCTGAAAACATGCTCTTCTACTGAGAAATGGAATTTCTTTTGTTCCTTCCAGCCACAGAGAGCACCAGCTTGCAAATTCCATTGGCTATACCTCAAAGCCCTTCCCTGAGTTCTTGTCCTTCACAAAACCTAGCTGGGGCTCAGGGCTTCTCCTTCTTTGTGTCCTAAATTCTGAAGTTTCCATTCCATAGGGAGATGCTCATTCACACTTGATTCATATTGACATTTGAACAGGATAAGTGATTCAGGGAGACACATCAAGTCATAAACTCAAAAAGCAAGAATGAAAGAAACATGGCATGGAAAAAAAAAGAGCCAGAATCGGAGTCAGAAAGACCTGAGTTCAAATCTCAGCTTTGCTACTCACAATCTATATGCTTTATTTCTTCCTTTTTTGCCTCAGTTTCTACCACTATAAAATATATTATATGAAACATAATATATTAAAATTTATATAAAATATGTATGCATAATAATAATGCTATTAAATATTCTAGCATTTTTATACTTTAAAGTTTAACAAACACTTCCTATGCTATCTTCTTCCTCACAATAATCTTGCAAGGTAGGTGCTATTATTTTACTCATATTTTATAGTTGAGGAAACTGAGGCTCAAAGAATTGGAAGTGACTTGCTTAGGATCACACAATCTGGGGCAGCATTTGAACTTGGGTCTTCCTGGCTCCTTATCTGGCACTCTATCCAGCAAGCCACCCCCTGGTAGTCAGATGAATGTTAACATGGCACCTCAAGAAAGAACTCTAAAGTATGTTATTTCTAGAATTCTAAGACTGGGGAAGGTAGGGAATTAGATTCTGCACAAATATGTGAAATCATCAGAACTTGATTTGTGTCCTTCTGGATAACACATCAAACCAAGAGAGGGCAGTTTTGATGATATGTACCACATGCCCAGAACCGAAGCTTAGGATTTTAAGATCTAGGTTTGGAAAGGCACCTTAAAGAGTATCTAGTCAAGAGGTGACAAACTTAAACCCACAAAACTCCTGAGGATGGCCTAAAGCAGATTAAAATGTAATTGAAGAATATTTAACAAAATACAACAAAGATGATATTAATTCACGGTTTCCTAAGTCGGTATGAACAGAGATCCGCCTCTATTTGAGTTTGACGCTACTGATCTAGCCCAATACCTTCTCCCCATTTTACAGATAGTATAACTGAGGCTAAAAAAGGTAAAAGTGCTTAACCAAAATGATAGGAGTAATAAAGAAGAGATTCATCCTTCTGGCTCCAAATGCTTCGCTTTTCTGACTATGCACATTATTTCAACTCAACTTGGCTTAGCCCATCCTTTGCTTGTGGCTCCTTCTTGCCTGTCTGGATTGTAGCTCTGTTTATAAATTTTATGTGCTTTGACCAGAGGATCAGTTGGATCAAAGAGCCAAGAGATACAGAATGGTGCGGTGGAAAGTTTGCTGAACTTGGAATTAGAGACCTGGGCTCAGATCCCAAATCTGATGCTTACTATCTAGGTGACCTTGGGCAAGTCATGGCGAATCTCCTTCAGCCCGTTTCCTTATTCATAAAATAGAGACAAAAATACTTTCACTGCTTGTATAACATGCGTTTTTGTTAGGGAAGTGCCCCATAGACCTTAAAAAACTTTTTTTTTAAAGTCTAGACCTATGATTTCATTGTTATGGGGAACTTCTAATTAGGAAAATCCTTCCATTAGTAGAGACAGATAAGCAACTCCTAGAGAGCTGCATGGGCAGCATAGAGTTAAGTGACTTACCCACAGTCACATGGATAGTATCAGGGTGAGGTCTGGTGCTCAGATCATCCAAGATTAACCTTTTGTCTCATATTATTTTAAATATGACTTCTTATTAAGTAGCTATAGAAAGTCTAGGAATGGGTTTACTGGCCTCTCTTCTGTCCTGGAATGATTCTTAAGAAATTATTTATTGGTGGGGAGTTGCTGCTGTTATGCTCCCAACAAGATGGCTGTAGGAATACCCATGATTCAAGCAACATATTGCTTCTTCTAGCTTGCAAGAGCAATACCCCAAAATTGAGACCAATTGACAGCAATCAAATATCCTTTTACCCACCTCTTCCGCTATCTTCTTTGCTGGGGACTTATTCTCTCATCATTTTGACAAGATGAAAGTTTCAGCTCATTTTTATTCTCAAGAAAGATGCCACTCTGTCTTGGTGGGAACCTTGTGTGTCTGTGTCTGTGTGTGTGTATGTGTGTGTGTGTATGGATGTGTGTATGTGTGTATATATGTATATTTAGTGGAACATCATGTTTGTTCAACTGGGAGCAAAGATTCCTTAATGATAACCTAGAAGACCACAGTAACACAATAGGGCATTATTAGTAGTTCCTAAGACTAGACTGATAGCTTGGCCTGCACAGTACAGTGCTTTAGTGATGGAATTTCATGTTCATTTAAACACACTTTTCTGGTTATGGTCAAAAGAAAGCATAGTGCTGGGAATTCAATCAGGCTTTTCTCCTTCCTTTTATGAAATTTGGAATGCCACTAACCAGAGGAAAAACTTCCTAACACTTAGAGATGCCCCAAATAGCACTGGGCTATCCTGGGAGGTAGTAAATCCTTTGTCAATGGAGGTCCACAAATGAAGACCGGATGACCCATTGTAGGGGGTATATTGGAGACAATCCCTGCTCAGGCCCAGGTTGGCCTAGATGACCCTTGAAATCTTTTTCAGCTTTAAAAATCAGTGATCGTATTATAATCCAAAAGACAAATGATGTGTGCATCTAACCTCCTTTCAGTCACAGTTGAAGACTTTTCTCCCATGGAGAGTCTTCTTGGAGTGGTGTAACCTATTTTCCAGCCAACCAGCAAAATCCCTGGTCTATCTTTTCTCTTTGGCAGACCTTTATAATTATTTTTCTTTCCATTTCACATTGGCCCAACTTGTCAAAGATTTCCAATTTCTTTAGAGAATGGAATATGTTTATTGTATTCTAATATTTATCTTTAACTAGCTAGTCCCTATCCCTATCCCTAAATATTTTAAGCCCTTCGTGTACTACCATATACCTTTATCAGACACATACTCACATACACACACACAACAATTTTTGATTGATATGGGTCATTGGTGACCACCCAAAGGGTCAATAAAAAGAATTCATTACTAGATGTTATAAAGACTTTTATTTAACATATGTTTGTGTGACAACTTCCTCTCCTACCCAACAAGAACGTTACTCAACACACCCCTTCCCACCCACTCTCTTTCACTCTCTTCAACCCAGTTTCTTCCTTCTCTGCTTCACCGACAGCTCCCTCACTTTCATCTTCAATAATCTTTTAATTTCCTCTTGAACAATGTCTTTGTCCCCTTTAATCCAGTCAAATAATCCTGCTTTTTGATTTCATTTGGACTGATGGTATAATGTCAGAGCTGGAAAAACATCTAATTTAACTCCTTCTTCTTACAGATGGGGAAACTGAGGTTGAGACAGGAAAATGACTTGCTTAAAGTCACACAGATAATAGAAGGCAGAACTGGGATTTGAACAAAGGTCTGTTGACCCCAAGTCAAGGGCTATTTCCTCCCCACCAAACTATTACCTCTGGAACATGCACAACCTCCATGATAATAGTAAAAACTTAGATGGGCATGTTCTCTTGATTTTTTAATGCCTGTATTTCAGAATATTGTCTTGTCTGTTGAAATATATCAGTTCAGCCAACATTTGTTGAGTTCCTGCTGTGTGTAGGGCACTATATTCAGTTTGGTGATACAAGGACCACAAAGGAAGATAAGGAATCTAAAGGAAATTAATGGAAAGCCTGTTAAGAGTTTATAATCTAATAGGGGTGGGGTGCAGGGTGCCAAAATATAAACCAATAAGACTGAATGAGAGAAATGCAAAGGAAAGAGTCAGATAAAGTGCTGTCAGAAACTTGAGAAGAGAGAGATGGCTTTTGCTTGAGAGGCAGAGGAATCACCATCATGGCTGACATTCATTGAGTGCTTGAAGATTTAAGACAGTCTTTAAAGAGAAATTAGCACCTGAATTTTGTCTTGAATGAAGGACTGCTGTCATAGTCATCAAATTTATGGTTCCATTTCCAATCTATCTTTCTTTGTGCATCCTTAGCACCTATCACAATGCTTTGAGCATAATAAATATTTGTTGAATTGGATTGTTTTTCAGTAGATGGTGATGAGGTAGAGGAGGTGGGAGATCTATTCTAGACAAAACCAAAAAGCACAGAATAAAAATAGAGGTGTCTAGTTCATCTAGAACACAGAATAGGTGAATAGTATGGAAAAACTTTTAATAAATATTATGCACTAAAGACTTCGCTAATTGCTGAAATTACAAATAGAAGAGCAAAACAGTACATGCTCTCAAAGAATTCACATTCTCACTGATATATATAATACAGAGAGGAGAGTTCAGCTACAGGATGGATGGAAAGGCCTGACACTTCTTAGGGTATAGCTCTACTGTGTCTACACTGGCAGTGCTTAGTGGTCTTTATAGCCTAGTGGCAAGGCAGATGGTAGAGCCTGGTGGTCCTCCATCTTGCTGGAAAGATTGTCATTCAGTGCACAATATTGAACCAGGTTTTATGGGTAATGGAGATGAAGTGAAAAACATTGTTCCTTCTTTCCAGGGCTTTTAATCTAGTCAGTGGAAAAAAAGTAAATAAGCCAAAAAAATTCTTTTTGAGAATAGGAGCAAAATAAATATATTATAGTATTAAATGTATAGAGGAACTGAGGAACACAAAACAAGGGGAATGATTGTCATGATAAGAGTGAAGCTAATCAGGAAAACTTCTTGAGCAAGGTGTTAAGGGAAGTCATGTGTATAGATTAATAAGGATACAGGAGGGAATTCAAAGAAGTGAGAACAAGTCCAAGTGTGACTATGGAAGAAAAACCAGACAAACTTGGTTCAGTTAAGTAAGTAGGGACCAGTCAAGGAACACTTCTTTCTAATCAGAAGATGATACTACTGGTGAGCATCAATACTTCTGAAAATGTATGCAACAAAGAAGGCATTTTATCCTTCCCACATAGTGTGTGTATGCCTTACATATTATCATGTAGTAGGTGCTCAATAAATGCTTGTGGATTGAGTTGGATCAAAGTTAAGATTAGCATTTGGTTTGGAACTTAGAGAGAAATCATGTAGAAGTACCCAGGACTTCAGGCAGATTTATGTCAGCCAAGGTAGGGTAGATAATAGAATCCAAGGTCACTGATGGTACTCCCTCTTTTCCCTGACATGTGTCATCCCACCTGGTCTGCTGCTTTCTCTTAACTCACTCTGAGGAGCCTTTTTTCAGTTTCTGCATCCTCCTCCCACATCCCCAAATGGGTTGCTCAGCTGATCCTTTCCTGGCCTTCATGCAAGAATTCTTAATATAAAGCTTTCCTAAACCAGGGTCTCACCCAAAAGAAGATTTTATTGCCTTTTGCTGCACGTTCTTTGGTGGGATTATAGGATTTTAGATTTGGAAGTAACCTCAGAGGTCATGTAGTTCAACTCCTTCACTTTATAAATAAGGGAACTCAAGCCCAGAGAGTTTAAGTGTTTTACACATAGTCACATTCTAAGGGATAGGGCTGGGACTCAAACCCAAGGTTTCATATCCTAAATCCAGTGATTCTTTCATTTCCCTTTGCTACCCTCCATGGGCAACTCCTTGCTTTTTTCCTGGGTGTCTATGTTAGGAAGTCCTTTTTTTTTTTTAAGCATCCAACCTTTCCTTTAGTGATGGGGTAAGAGGCAGTGACTGTCTCTGACTTTCATCTCCCTTGAGATGGCAGACCTTATTCCATCACAGTTGTCCTACTCCTGCTAGAGTGTTCTCTTCTCCAAGGACCAGATACTTTCAGAAGATTATGGGATTTAGAGGTAAATGATATCTGAGGGGTCATCATTTTTTTGGTAGTTGAGGAAGCAGAAGACACAAGAAGTCAAATAATTTGCCCAAGAACAAACTGTTATTAAGGGAACAAAATCAGGATTCAAACTAAATCCATGTCCCTCAATTGCTACCCAGTGCTCAGTCTACAATGTCACATGTTCCTTTATTTCTTGTATGTTTATGTTATTCTTTCCTGTAAGAGAAGTTGTAAGTTCTCTGAAAAAGCAGCTAGGTGTTTGCCTCAGTTTCCTCATCTGTAAAATGAACTGGAGAAGGAAATGACAAATCACTCTAAACCACTCTGCCAAGAAAACCCCAAGTGGGGACACAAAGAGTCAGACACAACTGAAAAATGATCGAACATAAAGAACAAGAATAGGTTCTTTGAAGGCAGACGCCATCTGTTCTGCTTCTCCTATAGCCTGTGTGTTTTAGAAGAGCAGAATGGTGAAAGAAATTGAGTATAAGACCTAATCGGGAGGCGAGGGTCTGCATCCCAGCTCCATTGCTTATAAACTGTGACCAAGGGATCAAGTCCTTTAAGCTTTCTAGGCCTCATCTACAAAACAGGGATGGTAATCGTTCTGTTATCATCAACAGGATGTTATAAATGAGATAAAGGACATGAAACATTCTTGTAAATTGCCAATAACTTTTAAAAACCACAAATCATTGTTCCTAATAATAGTTGTCAATTCTATAGTGCTTTAAATTTACAAAATACTATAATTATCCCCATTTTAGAGATCAGATTCTTAAAAGTTAAGTGACTTATCCATGGTCATTCAGGTGGGAGGTAGTATTATCACTGAGATCTGAACCCAGGTCTATAGACTTAGGTCCAGAGCGTCTTCACTAGACCTCCATTATTGGGCATATATTAAATCCCTCATAATGCTAAAGTCATGAAAGATGGTCAGCATTTGGGACATATTTCCACATAATTTCTGCAAAATGAAAAAAAAAATCAGCTTGGCTAAAGTGATGTAATCTAATTACTTTTTCAGCACCCACATGGCAGGTCTGAGAAATATACCAGGGAATATGCCAAGTGCCCTTTATGTCTTTTGCTGCAAGGAAGCCAATTAGCAAGAGGTTATTTTGAACATTCACCTGGCAACAGTCTGGGGCTCCTTTACACATTGAAAACAGACGCACATTTTTAGTCATATCCAGGATCAAATCTCATTTATATTTATAGGAATAATACCTAAGCCAGCTAAGGAGGCCAAGATTTGCTCTTGAATTGGAGTGGCTTCTTGAGCTCTTGGAATAATTACAGGTTATCTCAAGACAGTTACTTCCTTTAGCATTTTGGAAGCACATTCTCAGCTTTGACTGTCTTACAGGGGAAGTAAAGTGTAGGTTATTTCTTGGCTGACAAACAAACAAGCCCTCCTCAGTCTGGCTCTGACTTACCTTTTCTAGTCTTATTGCATATTACTTTCCTTCCCACGCTCAGTGTTTCAGTCAAACCAGCCTCCCGCTGCTGTCTGAACAGGGTATTCCATCCCCCATCTCTATGTTTTCCTACAGGCAGCTGTCTCTGGTTGGAATGGCCTCCCTTCTCACCTCTGCCTCAGATATCCCCCTACCCCCACCCCAGAGACAGTTTCTGGATAATTAATAATCAATTTATTAATTAGGCCAGCTGGCAATCAATAAATTGATGATCAATGGTTTCTCTCAGTAATCAAAGACAAGCCATGGAGAGCCTGAGAGCTTTAAATAATCCAGGAGAGTTCCCTTGACAAGTGAAAATCAACCCTGATTGATGATCATGTAATGAGGAGGTAATGTAAAAGTCTTCAGTGTCTCCAGCTCAGAATGTGACTTGATCAGGAAACTCAGTCACCTTCAGCAGTCTCTTCAGGGAATGCCATCTCCATCCAGATAACTCTGCTTGGCTTTCTCCTTTTCATTAGCTGGGTCACCCGAAACTCTCATAGAGGGATCCAAGAGCAGGGGCTCTCTGGGGTAAGAACTCTCCCAAACTGGATTCTGTTTATACTGTAAGTAGAATTTAGGTCTCCTAGTTGGGTAGGGCCCCACTCAAGATTGAAGAGCATGTTCTTTGAAGACTAGAGATAATCTCCTCAATCAGTCATGTCCTTCAGAGACAGGAGCTGAACCTTAATGAGAAAACTGAGGAGAAAAGCCTGGATCCCAATTTAATAATTAATTAATATTCCCAATTTATTACCATAATAGCAAAATAATTTCTCTCATTACATATGCATATACATATACATTCCTATATACTTAGAGGTCTCCATCATCCTAAGGGAGGAAAAACCAACTCTCAGTACAGCCTATCATTTCCCTCCAACTATTATCCTATAATCTCTCCCTCCTTTCCCTTTTGATTCTCCTCCTACTGTTCTGGCTAGTCCTCAGTCTCCTTTGAAAGGTCACTATTCATTAGATATCCTCTATTTGGTGACCCTATTCTGGGCCCTCTTCCCTTTTCTCTTTATCTCTCTTTTTGGTGACTTGGTCAGCTTCCAGAAGGGCTCAATTATAAGGACTATGCAGATGACTCCTAGTTCTATGTATCTAAACCAAGTGAGTCCCCAGAGCTCCAGTGTGGAAAGAAAGCTAGGAGAAGGAGGTAGTCAATAAAGGAGACAAGATGGAAACAAGGAGAATGGGGAATTTTTTGTAGGAATCCTTTGTCAGTGAAAATAAGAAGTGATTATAGATAATAGTTTGAGGAGATGGTAGATTCTAATGAGGGCCATTTTTTTGTTTTTAGTATGAGAAATGACTATGTATGTAGGCAGCAGGATATGATCCAGTAGATAGAAATCTATGGAGACCAAAGAGGAAGAGATCAAGGGAAAGAGGAGGAGTTAGTCTTGGTGAGGAGGGGGGAGCTACACTTTCATCCAAGATTGGAATAAAAGAGAAGAGAATGGGGAAATGACATAAAGGAGTAACTGCCCACATAAAATTGTCTCTATTTTTTTAGAAAAGCATGGCTTGAGGTCCTCTGCTGAGAAGGTAGGGAGTAAGGATGATATGGGAAGCTTGAAAAGAGAGGACAAGGTTTGGAACAGCTACTGTGAGGAGTGCAATAGGGAATAGACAGGTATTAGGTAATGGATGATGAGGATGAACCTGATATATATAGTTAGTATTTCTGTGGTGTTTTCATTTTTACAAAGAGCTATACATATATCATCACAAGTGATGGGGATCAGGAGTAGGGTGAAGGAACAGAGGTAGAAAAATGTAAGATGCATTCAGGATAGAGGCATGTGGATAAAACATGAGGTGGATAAAAAAGCCATATATGAGACATGGTTAGAAAGATAGTTTGTTGTTGTGTTCGTCCTTAGTTGCCGAAGGAGACCATGCTATCAGAGAAATGATGACATGACTTGCACTTGACTTTGTTTTGAGTGAGGGAGGGCTGGGCAGTTCACCAGCCTCAAGAAAAATAGCCTGGAAACAAACTGGATACCATGATAATAATTTGGACTTCATTCTCTGTACAAATGCCAATTTCTATTACACACACCTTTGGTTTCTAAATAAAAAGAATATAATACATTTAACATGTTACTTTCAAAGTGTCCCTGATTGTGTTTCTGAATTTCCTTTAGTTGTCTTCTGTATGTGTCTTGAAAATTAAATTTTATTCATATCTTAAATTGTCTACATTTCCTCCATATTTCTTCCCTTCTCCCTCTCTCAGAGAGAGAGGGAGAAGGGAAAGAAGAAAAAAAGAAAAGAATAAAAACCTCAGCAAAAACAATCAATACAGTGAAAAAAAAATCTGAAAATGTATGCAATGCTCTGCACTCATGGACTCCGGTTCCACTTTTGCAAAAGAGTTGTTTTCTCACATCTCGTCTTAGAGCCAAGGTTATTTTTTACAATTTTGCAACATTTAAAAAATTGTTTTGTGGTGATTCTTTCTCTTTACATTGTTGCCATGATACACATTCTTTTCTTGTTGTAAGCATTGCACTTTGTATCAGTTCATGTAAAAATTCTCCAGGCATCATAGTTTTCATATCTTCCACCACAGTAATAATACATTACATTTATGTACCACAATTTGGTTAGCCATTTCCCAATCAATGGACATCTAGATTTTGTTCCAAGTCTTTGCTACCACCAAAAAATGCTGATTTAAACATCTTATGGAGGCTTTTTTTTTTAAAGTCAACGTCTGTCTTAGATATTTCTAACAATGGAATGTCTGGGTCAAAAGATATAGACACATATTTCCAAATTGCTTTTCAAAGTGTTTGTACTAACTCACAGCTCCATTAGTATACATTAGTGTACCCATCTTTCCACAACAACTACAGCATTGTCATTTTTGTCATTTTTGCCAATTTGCTGCGTGCTAGGTAAGACTTTAGGTTATTTTCATCTTTATTTTTGTGTGTGTGTGATTTGCAATACTCTTTCATAAGATTGTTAATAGTTTGCAATTCTTCTTTTGAAATTGTCTATATCCTTTGGCCACTTATCAATAAAAGAATGACTTTTGGTCCTATGTATATCTGTTGTCTAGAAATCTTGGATCACGAACTTTTATCTAAGAAATTTTTTACAGTTATTTTTTTCCCCTAGTTGACTGCTTCTCTGTTTATCCTATATCCTATATGTAAAGTGCTTTCTTTGTATAGTGCCTGGTACATAGCAGTCAGGCAATAAATGCTTGTTTTCTTCCTTCCTTGACATCTTTTGATGATCTGATAGGTGTGAGGAGGAACCTCAGAGTTCACAGTATGCATTTATTTAATTATGAGTAATTTGGAGCATTTTTCATACGACTGTTAATAGCCTGGTTATCTTTGTTTGAGGATTGTGTGTTCATATTCTTTGACTACTATCTATTGGGGAATAGCTATCATTCTTACATGTTTGAATAATCAACTATGACCACATCTTGGATATTAAATCTTTTTCAGAGAATCTTGCTGCAAAGCTTTCCACTCCTTCCCATTAACAATTGCTTTTTTATTTAATAACACTGATTGATTATTAAAAAGCATTTCAGTTTTATGCAATAAAATCATCCATTTTGTCTTTTTTGATCTCTGTCTCTTATCTGGTCACGACTCCCTCTGTATCCATAGTTATAAAAGGAATGTTCTTTGCCCATCTAATTTATGATTTGACCTGTTGTAAAGATCTGGGTTTTATATACATTTGGTGCTTGTTTATATAAACAACGGAAAATGATTAAAAGTTTTGGAGAAGGATAATGACATTATCAGAATTTTAAAAATTAGCCTCCTTTGCATTTACAATAAAGCAGTAACATCATAAAACTCATGGGATTTGTAGCTGGAAGGACCATTAAAGGTCCAAGAGATGAGGAATTGAGACCTGGGAAAGTGAAGTGAATTGCTTAAGGCTACATTAGGCAGTTTTTTGCAAATAATGAAAACTCAGGTTTAGAACTTAGATTAGAATTAGAACTCAGGTCTTCTGCATTCAAATTCAGTCTCTGTCTCCCCCCAACCCCACCCTCCAACTAAAATACACTAAAGCTTTCTAGAGCATGTAGTAACTATGGTATGAGCATTCAAAACTCCCTGGAATCAAAGACAGGTTGATGTTGAGATAAAATGGTGAAATTTGTCTTTGGTGTCTCTGTTTCTGCTTTCTAAACTTTTTCTCAGCCTTCTCACTATGCACTAAGAAGGAAAGATTTGATGACAGCAATTCACAGCAGATAAGTGGCATAGTAGAAAGAGCACTGGGCCTGGAGTTGGAAGATCTGAGTTCAAATGTTGCTTTGGACGCTTAGCTGTGTGACCAAGCAAGTCCCTTAACCTCTGTTTGTCTCAGTTTTCTCAACTATAACATGGGATAATAACAGCACCTACCTTGCAAGGTTGTTGTGAAAATCAAATGAGCTAATATTTGTAAAGTGCATAGCATGTAATTGGTGCTTAATAAATGCTTATTTCCAATCCTCCTTTATCCAGAGGAATAACTCAATAATAATGAAATTTCAGAGCTTGGTTAGAAGAAGTAGTTTTGGTTGAGGGGAGCCCTCAAAACCCTTTAAATTATCTCCAGTGAGTCCCCTGAACCTGAACGTCAGGTCTGGGATTCCTGGGTTGGGTATTCATATCTGGGCTAGATTATGGTTTTGGTTTAAGGCAGAGATGTCAAACATTTCTGAGTGTACCTGAAACAAGTCAAAAGATAACTGAGAAATATTTAATAACATATATGACTACAATAAAACATAGATAACATTACATTTGAAAATTAAGTCATTTTACAACCCGCAGGGATCCTCATGCATGGATTAGTGCCCCTCCCCTCTTTCTATTTGAATTTAATACCACTGGCTTAGGGTACACTAAACAACTCCTTTCAGTCTCAGTTTTCTCACAAGTAAAATGAAGAGCCATAATTACTACCTAGATTGCTTTTTTCACCCTCCACTAATGCATGGCCATCATTTCCTTGAAGGGTCAGATCAAAAATGACTACTTCTGAGTAATTTTCCTTATACATGCCATTCTTCTCTGATCACTCCTTCCAGGACATTGTTTTTAAGTTTATATATTCAGTTTTTATTACTGTCCCTCTTATAGGAAAAATGGGCAGCTAGCTGCCTGGTCCATTCAGATGAGAGTGTAGGTAGTGCCTTGACTGAACATTGGAAATTCTCCAAACATGCTTTGGCTCTGGGTACTCAGTTGAATTGAGTGACAGATGACTACACTGGTGATGCATTGGGGTATTTGGGGAGTCAGATCATGGGAAGCAGGCTGGGGCAAATATGATTTAAGTGACCTATACAAGATAGTGAAAAAAATGCATGATAAGAATGAACACTACACTGCAGGGGACAGGAAGTTGTGATGTTTGGTCCATCTAGCCCAGCCTCCTCATAATACAGACAAACGGATGAAAGCCCAAGTTGTAAAGTGATTTATTTCACATAGGTAGCAAGAAGCAGATTTGAAATTTGAACCCAGATCCTGGAACTCCAACTGTAGCATGTGTTTCATTACTCATTCTGATTCTTTCTTTCTCCTGTTGTGATTTTATTGTCAGTCAGTTCATAAACATTTATTAAGCTCCTACTGTATGCCAGGCACTGTCCTAAGTGCTGAAGCTACAAAAAGAGGATGCCCTCAAGGGGCTTATAATCTAATGTGATGAATGGGAAGGTTTTATGGGTGCCTAGTCAGTCCAGAAACACGACTTGTGCTGCTTCAGAGCCTACATAAAACGCACCAGAATTAGGTAAACATGATAAAAACTGTGGTGACATTCTACCTAAACATGTCTATTTCTATAGAAGCAGTGAGGTGGCAATGGCAATGGAAATGGAGGTAGTTACAGTACCTAGTTCTCAGGGTTATTCTGAGAATCCAATGAGATAATAATTATAAAGTGCTAGCACCTGGCTCATAGTAACCACTATATAAATGTTAGCTATTTATTATTGCTATTTGTTGCTAACAATTCAGTTGTTTTCAGTTGTGTCCAACTCTTTGTGACCCCGTTTGGGGTTTTCTTAGCAAAGATACTGTAGTGGTGTGCTATTTCCTCCTCCAGCTCATTTTTCGGATAAGGAAACTGGGGAAAATGGAATTAAGTGACTTACCTAGGGTCATACAGCTAATAAAAGTCTGACACCAAATTTGACCCAGGAAGATGTCTTCCTTACTTCACTACTGGTTCTCAATCCACTGCACCACTTAGATCCCCATTATTATTATTAATGATTAATTAATAATATTACTACCTTACAGCTCACATTTATGTAGAGCTTTAACGACTTCGATGTCTTTAGTATGTACTATCTCATTTGGTCCTCACAACAGTCCTATGAGGTATTATCATCCCCATTTTACAGATGAAGAAACCAGAGCTTAGGTTAAGTAAGTGGCTTGCCTCCTGGTCACAAGTCCAATAAGTGTAGGAGTCAAGATTCAAATTCAGGTCTTCTTGACTCTGAACCCGGTGCTCGATCCTTTGGACTACCAAGCTGCCTCCCATCTTGTAGGTAAGAAAAAAAATAACCAGATTCAGAGAGATTAAATGATGTGCCCAAAGTCACATAGGTAGTAAAGAGTAGTGCTGAAATGTACACCTAAGCCCTCTGATGCTAAATTTAGAGCTTTTTCTAGCACTTCCTGCTGATTCTTCTCATATCACATTTTCTCTGACATACCAGGAGGGGGACTCAGTAAGGAAGCAATAACGGAAGGAAAGGGAGTTTTAACAATTGTTCAGTGAGGTTAACCTGTGCCTTCCACATCGTTCTATTGACCACCAGACCAGAGAGCTCATTGTTATTTATTATTTCGTTTTAAAGTCCAGATTCTAAGAAATATGAGTCAGATATTTTTTCATAAAGTTTTTGGTTTCATTCTTAATTAAAATACAATTCTTAACCACTTTGGAAGGAGGTTCATGGACAAAACTAAATGTGGGACAGTTCACAAATGTCTGGCGTGTGCCTCCCAGAGGCCCACACAAAGCATGCACCAGAAATGAAGGAGTAAATAATATGAGATGTGGTCAGATCTAGCCTAGAGTTGCCTATCTGAATGACATAAACCGCACCTACTCCAGACTTCCTATTGTGAAAGAATAGTTAAAGTAAAAGAAAGAAGCATAAAAGAAAAACAGTTCCATCACAGAGTTATTCTGCTCTTCCAGAATAAAAATTTGCCTGGGCTGAAAATGGATTAAAGAGTCCAAGTGAGAGTTCTTCCAATTCATTTTATTTTGACACTCATGCCAAAAAAAGAAAAAAAATAAATTCAATCAATTTGGCTGTCTTGGTTCTTTGACTCTAATTGTCTTGTGTGGCTAATGGAAAGAGGCTGTATTTTTTGCAGAAAATAATCATGAGGAGGTTTGGAAATCTCCACTAATGCAAAAATACACATTTCAGAGAATCAGTCTGAATGCAATTCAGATCCCTTATTCTGCAGATGTTCTTTGCACACATACATACGCACACACCCTTGAAAACAACTGAACTGTAATGTGATCATGAAAGCCAACCGAAGAACAAAAATCCAAGCCAGGGTCATATATATGTGAGTTGCAAGATGGTAGTCTCAGCTAGAGGTGAATGTGGACAAGTCAACCCTTACACTCACCTTAAAAGCCAAGTCAATCTTTCACCTTCTCCAGGGGTCCTAGTTCAGGATGGGCTTTGAAGGGATTATAGAATTTTACAGTTGGAAGAAACTCTAGAAATCAACTGCTATCCAACCTCCTCAATTTGGGAGATGGAGAAAATGAGACTAAGTTAAGTGATTTGCCCAAGGTCACATAGGAGAAAGTCAGACTGATGACCTTGAACAGTCCTCCCAAAACAAAGTCCAGTGCAAGTCATGTCATCATTTCTCTGATGTCATATTCTTCTTCAAAAATGAAGGACAAACAAACATAGGTTTTAACTGAGAGTCAAGATGCAAAGTCAAGTTTTCTGACTCTAAGTGAGGTTTACTCTGGTTTGCCTAACCCAGGATGGGTTGACCTTTTAGTTGGGTTGTCTTTGATGAGAGGACTTCTGTGAAGCTGGAGTTCTGAAGTTCTCCTGACTACAGGGTAAATCTGCTCTATTTATAGGGCCAGAGAACATGCTTCATATCTCTATCCAGCTACCTCTAGCAAATATGGTTATCTTGCCATCGTCCCTATCTCCTTTTCCTATCCCCTACATGCTTTTCCCTTCTTGATCCTGCTCCAGAACACCAGAATAATAATTAAATCAATACTGTCATTGGTACTACAAAAGGCATGACAATTTATTGCCCTATAACTCTACTCACAATCTCTGTGATTGCCTAGCCCAAAAACTCTGTCCTGATACCATATTCCTATATGCATTTTATCTTCCATTAGGATGTAATCTTTTTGAAAGATGTTGTATTATTGGCACTAGATACTTTGATATTAGTTTGGTATGAAGACTTGAGGGATGGAAAGAAGGAAATAAACATTTATTAAGCCTACTTTGTGCCAGTTACTATGCTAATTACTTTACAAATTTTAACTCATCTGATCCTTACAATAACCCTAAGAGATAAGTTCTATAATTATCCCCATTTTGTAGTTGAAGAAATGAGACAAATAAAGTTTAGGTGATTTGCCCAGGGTCAGACAATCTCTGTAATAATGTAAACAGAATGAATAAATCAATTATAATTATAATGACCAAACTTGACTCTAAAGAAGAGATATAAGGACCCATTTCCCTCCCTTTTTTATAGAATGTGTAGTGTGCATGTATACATGAATGTAGGAGGGATGATAAGGATGTGAAACACTAAATATACTGTTGGAATTAATTGATGTGTTGATTAGATTTGCTGAAGTGAGGACTTTTAATTGTTTTCATTCTTTGTTATGTGGGTTGCCTCATTGCATAAGGGATGAGGGAGACGGGGTATATTGAGAAATGAAGATGATGGAAAAAGAGCAGATATCAATAAAATTTAATTTTTAAGAGTTGACTAATTCATGTTTTAATATCTCAGAGAAATTGCTCTGCTGGTCCTTCCAAGTGTCCTGCTTTCCTTCTTCTTCAGCTTATTAAAATGAGTGAGGCATAATGATGTGGCTGGAAGGCAATTATCTGTTGTCAATAACCATAAGCAGGCTGTCCATTTCCAAGTCTTTCCACCATGCAAAAGAGCAAACTAGTTGAAGTCTCTAGATTGGCATTCCTAGGTCATCTTTATGCTGTGAAAGTTGAATTAACTGTGTTGACATGAAGGATGATAAACGAGTCATTTGAGACCTCATTGTATTGGAGTAAGGCTGTTTCTGGCTAACTTTTCCACTCTGTCTGCATTCCACTCTCTTGTGAAGGTCCCTGGGAAAATTTGTACTGTGCTGCAGAGCATCTGTGTTAAGAGATAGGGACATACTGGGTCTGGGAAGAGGGGAGATGTGAAGGTACGGATATGTGTTGTGAGAAAATTCCCTTCACAGTTCTCATTGTTTATAGGAGTATCTGAGAAAGGGAGCATCATGTTTCATCTACTAGGCCCTTGTTCATCAGTTCAACATACATGAATTAAGTGCCAACTATTATGTAAGCCACTTTTCTGGGTGATAGAAATATGAGTGATAAGATACAGGACTGCTCCCAGGGAGGGATATAGAATGGGGGTGGGGGAGAAGCCACCGACACAAATAAATATGGAAGAGTAAGTTAAATTCAAAGTCCAGGCAGAGTGTTATGATAAATTTGAGTGGTTTGGGGAGGTTAGGAAGAAGGTCAGGAAGGTTTTCAAAAAGGAGACAACATCTAATTGAGTTCTTGAAGGAAAAGAACTCCAACAGACATTATAGGTGAAGGGAGTTGAGGAGGGGATATGTTCAAATGGGGAAGTAGATGAGAATAATGAGAAACAGCTCGGAGACTCTAGAGTCAATTAGCCAACAAGCATTTATTAGGCCCCTACTATGTGCCAGGCACTGCTCTTAAAGCAGAAAAGCAACAAGAGATGAGGGTAGTCATATATGATTAGAATACAGACTATGTGAACGCAAGTAATAGAAAGAGACAGGAAGGGCGAGTTGGAGCCAGAATGAAAATGGCTTTGAATGACAAAATCCAGGGGCATTCTCTGCAGGCAGTGGGAGTCTCTAGATATTTTAAACTGAAAATGTTTTTTTTTCTTATTTTGAGGAATGAATGATCAAAACGATACATTATCATTCATGCTGTATTATGAAGGATGGATTGGAAAGGGGATAAACTACAGGCAAGAAGATGTTAGGATAATATTACGATGCTCATGGCAGTCAAGGATCATAGATTTAGAGTTGGAAGAGACCTTAAAAGTCATCTTGTCCAACCCTCTCATTTGCAAAAGAGGAAAATTGCTTCACCTCCCTTATCTCATTTGGGACTCACAACAAGCATAGGCGGTAGGTGCCATTATTACTCCAAGTCTCACAGCAGCAGACGCATATACGAGTCAAACTCAGGTTCACAAAAGTATAAGACTTTTGGGAAAACTAAAATGAAGTTTGGTAGAAATTATATTTAGATCAGCATCTTATACTCTATTGTACAATAACACAAATGAATCTACAGCCTAAATACCAAAGGTAACACTATAACATGATTACCAGAGAACAAGATCAGGTAACATCCATAGCTGTGACTAGGGGAAGAGTTTTTTCTTTTTTTATATTCATTAATTAATTTGTAACTGTCAGCATTCATTTCCACAAGATTTTGAGTTCCAAATTTCCTCCCCATCTCTCCCCTCCCCCCCACCCCAAGACACAGTGAATTCTGATTACCCCTTCCCCCAATCTGCCCTCCCTTCTCTCATACCCTTCCCTTCCCTTAGCCCCATCTTCTCTCCTTTCTTGTAGGGCAAGATAGGTTTCTATATCCAATTACCTGTATTTCTTGTTTCCCAGTTCCATGCAACAACAATTCTTAACATTTGTTCCTAGGACTTTGAGTTCCACCTTTTCTCCCTTCCTCCCTCCCCACCCATCACCACTGAGAAGGCAAGCAATTCAATATAGGTTATATATGCGTAGTTATGCAAAAGACTTCCATAATAGTCATGTTGTGTAAGACTAACTATATTTCCCTCCATCCTCTCCTGCCCCCCATTTATCATATTCTCTCTATTGATCTTGTCCCTCCCCAAAAGTGTTTACTTCTAATTACTCCCTCCTCCCATTTACCCTCCCTTCTATCATCCCCCTCACCCTACCTGCCCCCTTCTTCCCTTCCTGTAGTGTAAGATAGATTTTCATACCAAATTGAGTGTGCATGTTATTCTAGGGGAAGAGTTCTTAGGCAAATAAGGAATAGAGGGTATAACAAAAGATAAAAGCAATCAAAAACCTTTTACACAACTAAAATCATGGTAACCTGGTTAAGAAGAAAAGCTGTTAGTTGAGGTTGAGGAGGATTTTGGGCATCACATATCTCTGACAAAGGTCTGATATGCAAGGTATATAGGGAACTAAGGCGAATATATGATCAAGGATTATTCCTCAGTTGGTAAGTGGTCAAAGAATATAGACAATTACCAGAAGACTAGCAAACTCTTAATAACATTATGAAATGCTGCTGATTCTAGATATAGGGTGGATATGCTCCATCAGCTTAGTATACTGCTGCTCGGAACTCCTGAGCTCAAGTGATCCACCAGTCTTTGCCTGCCTGGTGGCAGGGATTACAGGATTCCATTAACCCAACTAACCAAATAATTTTTTATAGTTGATAAAAAAAAAGCCTAGTAAGGGGTAAATAATTTATTCAAGTTAATAATAGCATATGAATGGCATAAGGAGGACTAACATGGAACTGTTAATCCAAGGGTCTTTCCACAGCACCATAACCTCAACATTACACTGCGCTGCATTTCTACAGTACTAGATTCAGAAGCTGTAGCTGAACTTTTCACTGGGCTCTGGGGAATCAGGGTACTTTGTCATTATTTAGCCATTTTCAGTTGTGTCTGACTCTTCATGGCCCCATTCAGGGTTTTCTTGGCAAAGACGCTGGAGTGGTTTGCCATTTCTTTCTCCAGCTCATTTTACAGATGAGGAAACTGAGGCAAATGGGGTTAAGTAATTTACTCAGGGTCACATAGCTAGGAAGCGCCTGAGGCCAGATTTGAACTCAGGAAGATGAGTCTTCTTGAATTCAGGCCTAGCACTCTACTGTACCATCTAGCTGTCCCTTCAGGGGTTCTTACTAAAGCTAATTGGAAGAATCTTGTGGCTCTTGGAAGTTTCTGGAACTTGGTGTTAACCTGAGCCTAGGGAATTCCCCAAAGGTAGGGTTCTTTTGCTCTGGTGACTGGACAGAAGCGTCAGCAGAATATTAAAGTTTAAGGGAAATATAGGAAAACTTTGATAGATCACAAACTAAGTAAATGTCAACAGTTCATAGGGAACAAACATTGATCATTCAAGGACACACTAGTAGATTTCAGGAGACGATAATAGCCCCAGAGGTCTAGGTCGCAGGGCTGGTTACATGGGGTTCTTGCAGACAGGAGATACCCATAAACTCACTGTCAGCAAAGAAAGTAGGTTCCTGATCCTCCTAGAAAAAAGGCTTCAGTGGGATCTGGGGCTGTTGGTTTTTGTGATTCTGGAAGACTCCTGAGGTCATGTTCTTGCATTCCGGGAATTCCATAAAGTATCTGGGTTTATTATAATTAATAAATCTTTGTTGAATTGTTGAACTGAATTGTGTCCAAGATCACTAACTTTGGAATTAAGAGACTGAGTTTGAATATTGGCTCTGGCATTACTAGTTATATGACTTCAGGCCAGTCACTTAGCATCTCAAGACCTCTGTATATCCTTATTGGTAAAAATGGGGTTGCTCTCTTTACCTGACATACAGAATTGTTTGGGAGGAAAGTTCTTGTAAACCATGAAATGCTACATACATGTAAGCTGCTGAGTATTACACACATGTAAAAGCTGCTATGTACTGTTAATAACAGGATATCTAGACTTCTGAAAGACTTGATTGGTGAGCACTAGGAGCAGGTCAGGGCTGTTTATAGGCTTCGGTTGACTGCGAAGGTTCAATCTTTTAAGGTAACTCTGCTCCGGTTTCAAGGATGTTTAAAACAAATACTTGCTCTTTCTTTTGGAGCATCTGTCTGTTTCTTGGGTAAGATATTCTATCTCCTGATTTTGCTGGCTGACCCCCATACCTGGAATTCTCTCCCTCCATGTGGCTTTCTTGACTTCCTTCAAGACCCAGATAAAACCATACCTTCTCATTGCCTTCCTGTGTCTTATGCTGATTTTCTCCAGCCTAACCTGTATGTGACTTGCTTATAAGTTGACTCCTCCATTAGATGGTAAGTTCCTTGAGGTCAGGTATTGTCCTCTACCTTTAAATAATTAATTCTAAAAAACAGAAACAAACTTGTCCTCATGTTGTTTATACATCCCCAAAACTTATAATCACTCACATTTCTATGGTATTTTAGAATTTACAAAGATATTTCTTCATAACTTGGAAACCAATGGCAGGAGGAAGGATCTAGGGAGGAAGGATCTAGGAAGGAAGGGGAAAGGAGGAATGAGGAAAGGAAAGAAGTATTTATTAAATATCTACTATGTCCAGTTACTGAACTAAGTACTTATCTCATCTGGGACTCACAACAACCATAGGAGGTAGGTGCCATTATTATTCCTATTTTATAGTTGAGGAAACTGAGGCATGTGGAGGTTAAGTGATTTGCCAAGAATCATAGCTAGTAAGTGTCTGAGGTTAGATCTGAACTTAGGTCTTCCTAATCCCAGGTCCAGTGCTACCTACTGAGCCGCCTGTTTCTTTACCTTTCTTTTCCCTTCATAACCTCATGAAGTAGATTATATGAGCATCACCCCCATTTTGTGAGAAAGGAATCAAGGCTCTGAGAAAAGAGCTAACTTAACAATTCCCAAAGTTAGTCAGCGGCAGCAGGATTTGAACCTATGTCTGACTGTCGTATACTAGACAGTAGGGATAACATATGTGGTTTTGGAGGAAAGTTCATTTTATGAATGTGCTCATAAAACTTGTTTATGCTTCCTTTTTGGGGGGTAAGGAGGCTTAGTTTCTGTTCTCTCTTGGTTTTTCTTTTCAAATCACTCTTTTCTAGGGAATGGCAGCTAAAGGCTTGAAAGTCAAAGCAAATTAGCAGCCTTGTGCTTCTTAGAGGCTCCCGTCTCAGAAAAAAATCTTCAGTAGTAATTTCTTTATTCCCACAATGCACTTTGGCAACTAGGTGGCATAGTGGATAGAGCAGTGGTAATGGAGTGAGGAAGACTCATCTTTCTAAGTTCAAACTTAGCCTCACACTCTTACAAACTGTGGGACCCTGGGCAAGTCACTTAACCATGTTTGCCTCAATTTTCTTATCTTTAAAATAAACTGAAGAAGGAAATGGCAAATCACTCCTGTATCTTTGCCAAGAAAACCCTAAATGGGATCAGTCATGACTAAAACAACTGAACAACCAAAAATAATGTACTTTACTCTCAATTAAATGTGTAACTTGATCCCCATTCCATTGGTTTGCACTGAGAAGATGGCAACTGCTTTTATAACATTTGAATATTTTGTGTGACCTCCATTACCAATTTTACTGCTAGCATTCAAGTAAGCAGAATTGGAAGAGATTCCTATGATCGTCTTTTAAAAAATAAATTGTCAAACACAGATTGAGAAGAACTTAAAGTAATACTGCTCATAGCAAAAACTTTTAAAAGTGGCCATCTTTGGTGTTGGGGTTCAGGGGTGGGAGGATTGGGAGGAAGGGAGAGCTAAGGGCTGACTTGTTTTACTTCCATCTAACTCACTATTAGAAAACAGGTAAAGAATGGGAGTGAGTTGAGCAGATAATGGGAAGCTATATCTCAATTCCCCAGGAAAGCTCAGGAGTAAGTCTCCAAAATAATCTTAACAACAGCCCTATTCTTAGATCTCAGATGGGCGCTGACCAGCTCTGTTCCTTATTTTTCAGGGCTTTTCCCTGTCATTGAAGAAGAATGATGCTTGAGAACTCTTGGCTCAACTCTTGATAGCAGAGCCCAGTTTATAGACTCTAGCTGGGGATGTTCTCTTCCATAACTTAGTAAATTTGACTACTCCTTTTTTATCCACAAATTCTTTTTAAGGTCAAAGTCCAAAACACTCTTTATAGTTTCACTTTTGATAAAGTCTGAAATCCTTTGGAAGCTCAGATAATGATGGGGAAAGTGGGCTGCCAGTCAGCAGGCATCACCAACCTTATTCCTCCTTGCTTGGAATTCAAGACCTTGTGGAGGAGCATATATACATAAAAATTTTCATAATTTACCTAATCTATATTCCTCAAAACCATTTGGGGCAATAGATAGTGTCTCTTGATTTTTTGGTAATGTCTCATAAAATTTGCACTCAATGAATTCTTCAATTTCTCAATACCAGCTTAGGAAATCTTCTACCACTCCCTATACCATATCATTCTTCTTCACCACCATCTTAAAAGTCATAAATTCTGGTTGTTTATCATCTCAGGGAGGGGGGAAGGGCATGGAGAAAGGGAAAGATAGGATTTGGAACTCAAAACTTAAAAAAAAGTTTAAATTGCTTTAACATGTAATTGGGAGAAAATAATAACATAAGCATACATATATAGATAAATATAGAAATCTCTGTATCTATCTATATCTATCAATCTATATATGTATGTGTGTCTATATATACACACATATGTATGTATGTATATATATATATATATACACACACACACACCTATATAATCACACAGACCTACTGACAGTAAGCATCTTGGAATTCTGGAATTTTGTCTTCTCTACATTCCAGAGTTAAAGAAGATCATTTTTTAATACTCACATATCAGTGCTTGTCTGTCAATAGGTATTTCAGTAATAAACCAGGTTCTGTACTTGGAGGTACAAATATTTAAAGCATCTTCCTTTTAGTGAATTATGTATTGTAGGTTAGAGGGCCTGTACACAGTGTGACTGAAGAACTCCACTGAGTTTTGACTGTTCCACATATCTCCTCCACCAGCGAAAGTCTCCTGGTAACACTTACTGAAGTACTCATTATGTGCATAGAATACCATAAAAGGCATGGGTATGGTATAGATAATGATAAGAATTGTTATTCTATTATCCAGTGGATTAAAGCAAAGAGTGCTTGTGGGCCCAGAGTCACACAGCTAATATCTGAGCCTGGGTTTGAACTAAGCTCCTCCTGACAGGATAATGATAATAATAATGATAGCCTTTATATAATTGCCTTAAGATTTGCAAAGTGCTTTACAAATATTACCTCATTTGATCCTTACAGCAACTCTGGGAGGTAGGGGATATTATCTCCATTTTACAGATGAGGAAACTGAGACAAGCAGAGGTTAGATGACTCACCAGGGTTACATAGCTAGTCTAGTAAATGTTTGAGGCCAGATCTGAGCTCAGGTCTTCTTTACAGGCAGAGATCTATCCACTGGACCATGAGGACAAGTGCCTGTTCTCATGAAGTGTACTAGTCTAGTAAGGAATTTGACATATATAAATAACTTTACTTCAAATAACCCATCAATATAGGTATATTCTTTCTGCTAAGGAAGGTCAAAGCATTTCTACACTATTGTTCAGTCATTTCAGTCTTGTCCAACTTTTCTTTACTACATTTGGGGTGTTCCTGGCAAAGATAGTGGATAGGTTTGTCATTTTCTTCTCTAGCTCATTTTACAGTTGAGGAAACTGGGGCAAACAGGGTTAAGTAACTTGCCCAGAGTCCCACAGATAGGAAGTGTTTGCGACTGAATTTGAACACAGGTCTTCCTTACTCCAAGTCTGGTGTTCTGTCTACTGAGATATCTAGATGCCTAGCATTTCTATACACAGACTCCATTAATTTATCTGCCCCCCAAAAAATGCAATTTCCTGGTGAACAACATGTTTCTGCTAAGCCTTTCTGAATTTAGCTAGGCTAGTCATCACATGATCTTAGTTAAAAAGCTACATGGTGCAGTAGATGGAGGCCAGTGCCAGGTCTAGAGTCAAGAAGACTTGAGTTCAAATTCAGCCTCAGATACTTACTAGTGTGACCTAGGGCAAATCACAACCTCAATCTCCTCAACTGTAAAATTGGGTTAATAATAGTCCAACCCTGGTTGTTTCCATGGTAAAATGAGGTAAAGGGCTTAGAACAGTGTCTGGCACGTAGAAGGTGCTAAAATGTGAAACCAATTCTCAATTCTAATTAGATGGTGAGCTCCCTGAGGGCAAGGACTGCATTTTGCCTCTTTTGTGTGCTCAGTGGTTGGGAAATACCTGGCATATAGGAGGTGCTTGATGTTTCTTGACCAATTGGTCTTTTATCCCTGGGTCTATATTTTTTCAACTTGATAGGACCTGACAGAACTGGTACTCTACTGGCAATGAATTTAAGAATGCAGAGTTGCCTTCAAAATCTTGCCATCAACATGGTGTCTTTCCTTTTTCTCACTTCTGATATTCACTTACCAAATCCTGTCAACTAGCTTTTAGCATTGTCCCTCACTTCCCCTCTGTTCTCTCTGCCAACACCCTATTATAGGCTCTTAGGACTACGTGCCATGCCATGATAAGACACTGGATCAGGACTAGCTTATAATTCTCACTAGTATTCATTCATTAAATAAATATGTATTGAGAATCTGCTATGTATAAAACTTTCTGTTGGTACCCTGGAGGCATGAAGGATAAGATATAGTTCCTGTTCTCAGGGAGCTTGGAGCTTAGATTCTTCTGTGGCTTAAGTGGGGATGTAGTCTCAAGAAAAGTGTTGTTACTTGTATGATAAGGAATAGTGGAAGACTGGTCTCACAAGCACATGATCATATACTGGGATAGATTAGTATCTTTGATGAGGTAGTTTGATTACCTAGGCATTTTTTCTTTTAGTGAAATTGTTCAATCAAGTTTGAGTTATTGTGATAATAAATCTACTCAGTGTACATGGCGTGTGATGGAAAATGAGCCACTTGGTAAGCATGCCTTTAAGCTGGCAGCCTTAAACTGGTTGTCCAATTGGCTCCTTGGCTCCTACTAAGGGTCAGTCATGATTCTGTGTCTGTGCCAGTGACCTTATTGTTACAGTTTTCAGTGACCATAGCAATGAGCTTGGCTTTGCCTACAGCTCCCTCACTAAAAAGATGTTCATGGTCAGAGATAGCCATTCCCACAAATATTATATTTCTCTGAACAGATGGCCATGGGACCAACTTTTGTTCCTGGCATAGGGGGACAAAGAGAGAAGAGAGGAGATAGCTCTTTGAGTGACTTATTTTATAATCCATCGATGAGGGAGGCTTTGATAGCATTACCGAACAGATAACTTCTGTCAGTATACTGCAGATATATGCCAATGTAGATACAGGGACTTGCATTTGCTGGCAGATTCATTCTGGTGGAGTGACCAAGCAGAATTCATTTCCTCTCTTCTCACAGTGAGGCATTTACAGATATTCAACTGAATACTGGGTTGTATTCCTCTTCTTGAGGTACTAGCTAGGGATCCCAAGACTGCACACTCATATCCACCTTCCAGTAGTATCTGTCAGAGTTGAAAACCTGCTGACCAAGCAGAAAATAATGAGAAGATTTTTTTAGTACTGTTAAACTGATTCTGACAATCATCTCCATGTCTCACACTATTCAAATCATCAGATACAATGATATAGGCTCTGGCTGTTGTAGGATCCATAGTGATATTCACTCTGAATTTCTTTAGCACATCCTTCATCCTAGTGACAAGATATTCTCTTAACTCAAAGACTTGGGCCTTTCAGAAAGCAGTCAATCACTTGCAACAGCTCTTTGCCTTCCTGAATGAGTGTCAGATCAGGTCTGCGTCCTGTTTCATCCATCTCTCCAATAGTATCTTCCGTGTTTTTAAAATGCTGGTGCATTCTATTATAGTAGTTGTCCATTAGCTGGGAAGCCTCTGATTCATCATATGTCACCACATCTAGGCATCCAAACTCTTTTTCATACAGCAATCAATGCATTCTCACAATTCTTTTTCAATCAATTTTCTCTGCTTAACTAATCTATCCTTCTTTGAAACACTAATTTTCTTCAATTACTTGATCTTCTTTCTCGAATGAGGTATACTCCTGAAGTTACATTTTCCTAGAGTAACACTGTCCTGGAGTTTCTCCCTGAAGTTTGGAACAGCCTCTTCTGTAGGGAGAAAGAATGTGTGCCACATGCTCCTGAGCTTTATTAAATCATTTTTCATTCCTATCTGACTTTTCATAACCCCATTTGGGGTTTTCTTGTCAAAGATGCTGAAGGGATTTGTAATATCCTTCTCTAACTCATTTTCCAGATGAGGAAACTGAGGCAAACAGGGTTTAATGACTTGCCCAGGGTCACGAAGATAGTGTCTGAGGCCAGAGTTGCACTAAGGGAGATGAGTCTGACTCCAGGTCCAGTCTTCTATCCATGATGCCACCTAGAAGCCCTTAACACAGGCTATACAGAGGGAGGTCTGATTCTCCTTACAGAAGAGTTTGGGGACTTGTGGATGCTTCTGATAGAGGCTTTGTCCCATAGCATACTGCATGTTCTAGGGATTAAGCTTCTTGCAGATGGCGGCCAGCTTTGACAGGTGCATGTCGAGGCCAGGGAAGTTCTGGGAGACCTCCTGCATTCAGGGCAAGAAAATATGTGTCCCCAAACACCATTGAGGGAGACAGGCTTTGAGAAAAATGTCAGATAGAGGAGGCAGGTGGTCTCCTGCTAAAGACTTTGAACTAGCGTGATAGCATCCATGCTCCTTTTCCTGAGGGCTTTCTTCAGCCTGGGTCCCCCTGACTTAGAATCAAATTCTCAGAGATCTCAGACCTTTTCTCTTTCCTTAGAGTCTAGGCTCCTTCCTCTGAATATTTCAGAGAACTTCCGTGGTTCCTGGTTTGCTCCAGCACCTGAAATCCAGAAAATTATCTTAATAAAGTAGGACCCTGAGTAACTGACAGTTAATAAGCATTTATTAAGTGCTTATTATCTGCTGTCCTAAAGACTGGACATATGTATACAAACAGAAAGACAATCCATACTCTCAACAAACTTACATTGTGGTGGGGGGGAACATAAAAAATGAAACTAAGTTGAAAATGAGGGAAGGGTGTGGGAGAAGAGAACTTCTTCCTGTGGGAGTGTGGTAAAGAAAGTCCAGAAAGTCAGGAGTACAGACTGCAGAGGAAGGAAGATACCTCCTGCTTCGATGTTTTCCTTAAAATGGAGATTCTAAGAGGAGCCGATGAGAGGAAGGGTCTTAAGGAACCTAGTATACTTCACTATAAGAAGTCCAGTGGTGGAGTGATCTTTCAAGATGATGAGGCATCAGAAACATAAGAGAAAAAGTTCAGAGAGGAGCCTGGAAACAGCACAGGATGGGACAATTTGGATGGAGATTGGGCAGGAATAAGTAGGGACCAATCTCCAAATGTAGGCATAGGTACCAGGTGTGGCTACGGCTGGAGGAGCCATGGGGTCATCAAAGTAATTTTGCTTCTTTCACAGTTTTGCCAAATGCTAATGGCAATGACTTTAAGAATTCAGAATTGTCTTTACTAGGACATTTTTCCTAGTTCCCCAATAACAGTCTCCACAAAGGTCCAATGTTTCTCCAACTTTGCTGGGAATTCTTGATCCCTGCTTTGATAGGCTGTATTAGGCATTCATTTACAGCTACAGTTACCTCTGCTACTTATTTTATTCTGAGGTACAGCATCTAAAAAGGGTTGCACTTAATTAAGCAATTAATTAAAATTAAACTATGCTTAAACATATTTTAATGTACCTATGATTTCTTTTCTAAATAATAAATAGGGGGTTTTTTTAGGTGTATTAGTACTTTTTTGTGGCATCTAGGTGGCTCAGGGGATAGAGCACTAGGTTGGCTACCGGGAAGACTCCTCTTCCTGAGTTCAAATCCATTTTCAGACACTTAGTAGTTATGTGACCCTGGGCAAGTCACTTCACCCTATGTGCCTCAGTTTCTTCATCTGTAAAATGAACTGGAGAAAGAAACCATGAACCACTCCATCATCTTTGCCAAGAAAACCCCAAATGGGGTCATGGAGAGTCTGACACAACTGAACAGCAAAAATACATTTTTTTCTGCCAGAAAAGGGCAGAACAGCCTAGAAACCAAAATTTCTCTTGCATTGTCAGGCTGTCCTGATTTTCCCAGCAATCACAATAATTTACATTAGTCATCATGCTGCTTTAACATTTAGAAATTTTTAAAAGATTATTACTACATAGATGCAACACAGCGAGTCAAATGCTCTCTTGCTTATGACATATAAGCAGCATTTTTCTCGGTATCCTGGAAAGAAATGAACATCTTTCTCCCCAAAGAAAGGGTCTTAAAGAACAAACAGCTGTATAGAATGAATAAATTAATGAAGCATAATTTATTATGTGCCTCCTATATGTCAAGTATTATGTTAAGCACTGGGGCCACAAATGCAAAAATGAAGATAGATGCCTACCCTCAAAGAGATTACATTATAATATGTTTATTGAGACAGAACATGATGATGAGTGAAAGGATATTTTAGCTTGTAAATTTCTAGGAGTAATAAGTAGAATCATAGGGCAGTACGTTGGTACCCTAATTCCAGTAGCAATGAGAGTTGATTTAATATGGTTCCAGAACTGGAACGCATAGAGGGAGACAGTGGTAGATGGTGAGGAAATGGCTGGAAAAGTCTAGAAAGAGGCTCAGATGTACTGGGTGATTGAAGTAACCACTAATCTAAGCATATGAGTTCCTGGCATAAAAGGGTTAATTCCTCCAGGGATTGGTTTCTGGTCTGACTGGCATGGCAGCTGGTTAGGGGAGGCATGAGAAGAAGAGTCGGAAGAGTCAATTTCAGCAAGCAATTCCAGCAGCAAGCTGTGAGAGTCTGAGAAACTCCGTTTTATTTTTTGAAAAAAAAGGACCTACTATTACATGCCTGACCTTCTCAGTGTCTAATTTTGAAGAGAGCACTTTGTAAAGTCTAGAAGTCAGTTATTCAAATTGTTGGAAAAATCCTCAGAAAACATACAAATTATCTTCTATTTGAAAATAAAGGCACAGTATACTTCATATGTTTTTATTTTTTAAGATGACCTCTTGGAATAAGTTTTTAATTACTTTTAACAGTTTCAAATGATGTTCATCCATTCAGTGTCAAGAGATCTAGAAACTTGCCTTGAAGCATGTCTGGTGGACTCCTGGAGGGGGATTTATGGGACTGGCCTTGCCATTAGTATTTATGGGTTGCCATTGAAAGGAATACCCACATTAATGAGGTCTCAAATCTATGGTAACATTAAGTTTCAAATAATTAGACTGGCTAATGAAGCATTGTTCAGGGAATAAATATAAAATAATGGCAATAGAAAACAGTAAAAATGAAAATTTAAATGGAGTGTCATCGCCAATTTTTGTTTTGTTTTTCTAGATCAGGAAGTGTCCTTCATCACTGGAATGAAATCTACTATTTTGTGGAACATCTGGCCCATAAATTCATAAGGTGAGAGAGACATTCCTGCTTGCTTTATTTTATAATTATAAATGAGTTATTAGTATCTGACATCATGTTCTCTGGAGAAATCAGGCTGAGTAATAAAGCCACATGCTTTTCTTTTCTTCTCCTTTGTTTGGATTTCAATTCCAGTAAGATCCATTAATTAAAAAAAAACACCCAACTTTAAATTTCTTTGGGGTATCATCACTGAATAATTTTGTCAGCTCAAAGAGGACTTCTTTTAAGACTGATGTTTCTGAGATTTTCAAGTTACTACCTGCCTCATCTAGGCAAGATAATGTGCTAATTTAGAAAAGGTGTCACAATAAATTAATTTGTAGGGAGTGAAGGGTGAGTTATATAGTATTGCATGTCACTGTGCCCCCAAAGTTAGTTATGGACATTTCCATAAAGATGAATTGTGAAAAGAGAGTCATGTTTGATAATAGAAGTTGGGTCTGAGACAAATTCAAATTGCTTAAGATTCAATTAGTTACGACATAAAGAAGCAATTAGTTATGACATAGTATCTTACATTTCAACCCCTAGAGGACACTGATACACCGTTCTTATCCTTTGAATCAAAATACAGGTCCTTTTCATGTCCAGTGATTTCAATTGAATCCAGCCAGTGCTTTCTTAATAATTGCCCTCTAACCAATTAGGAATACAAGGAGCCAGAACAAACCCTGCCAGTTAGGCCTGAAGTGTTTTGTTTTATTTTCTGGATCAAGAGGAAGAGGAGAAATCTCACTCCTGATTAGAGAAGTGGATGAGTTAGAGTGCAGAGGAAGCAGAAACTAAAATGAAAATAAAAAGATGCTAAAAAAAATGCAGATAACCTGAAAAAATATTTGTTGGGTTCAATAATAGGAATGATTAAATCATAGGTCATGGTTTCAGAGCTGACAGGAACTTAGATTTTACCTAATCCAAACTCTTCTAAACCTTCTTAGGCCTCTACACTGAGAATTAGAAAGGTGTGATTATACAGACAGTAAGGAAAGAAGCTGGAATTCAAAGCTGTGTCTTCTGACTCTGAACTTGGAGTTCCGTCCACCATATGATATGCCTTGCAAGCAGATTGAGTTGAGCTGAACCATGCAGTAATGGGGATGAAGCATTTTGATGATATAAGACAATAAACAGGTCCAGAAAGAGAACATATCTGGAAGGCATAAGACCTAATCAGAATAATGCGTCAAGGTCAAAGACAAAAGGGAGTTCATAGAAGGAGAAAATTTAAGAGTCTGGTCCAAGAAAGTGGAAGAATAAGGAAGAAGACAGTCATACAGATAAAGAAACACTAGGAGAAAGGATGAACTGACAAGATGGCAGCACACTGCCTCTCTCCTTCTCTGTTACCACCTCAGTAAGCCTGGACACTTGGGGGTCATCCACTCCAACTTCCTCCTCAATGCAGGGATCCTTTCTGAAACATCTCTGGTCATCCATTGCCATGGAAAAATGATTTTTTCTCTTATTGATGTGGATGCTTCTGGGTTAGATTTTCATATTAGTAGCAGGCATCTAGAAACCAAGATCAGCCTGGACATCTTGTTTTCTCCTTGCTCAGCAGTTTTTAGCTATTTTTATCTGCCACTGGTCAAAAATTAGTCCTAATCTGAGTCAAGAACTTTTCAACTATTTTTGTTTATTGTGAGTTGACTGGGCATAAAGGGATAAAGACTTGGACAAAGAATAAGAAAAGAATGTGAATGCTTGTTGCCTTTCTAATATACTTTTCTTCCCTTTCCAGCCCTCAATTGAGGATGTCCTTTATAGTGTTCTCAACCAGAGGGTCAATTCTAATGAGGCTAACTGAAGACAGGTGAGAACTTAACCCCTTTTTCAAAGTCCATCTGTTCCAGAGCAGGCTTTTTTTGGTTTGACCCATTAAGACCTACAATTTGATTATTGCATTTTGATTTAAACTAAGATTTTGAGGTTTCTGTTTTAATTTGGTCCCTGGGATTTTCATTTTTTGTCTCTTTATTTGGTTTGTTCCTACTTTTAAAAATCAAGGCATGTTCCACTGCTTCACTGATAGCCTCCCCAACAAATTCAACCCTCCCCAACCTTTCAAGCAATACTCTCCATCATTCTAATCACTTACATCATGCTTTGGGTTATAGTTATCTATGTCTCATCTGCTTATTAGACTTGTAGGTCCATGAGGGCAAAGTCAGTTCCCTATCCACACTTTGAATAGCCCCCAACATCAATCAAGACCAGTCTCCTATCAGGAATAGGCATGTAATCAATGTTTAAATCAATCAACTTTTGCTAGGCTCTACGGATTTTCATTAAATTTAGGTTCTTACTAAGAGATGTTACTCCCTGCCAAACTAGATTTATAATTTGATCTGCCAGTTTAAAAAAAAGATGGCAGCAGATAAAACATTTTTCAATGGCTACATTTTGTTTTATAGAGTGAAATACTGTTTTTTAAGTAGTAAATGCTTAATGAAGGCTGTTGCCCAGATTATGACATGTAGTTAAATGAGTTGCCCATTGTTTTAGTTCATCACTGTATATATATATATATATATATATATATATATATATATATATATATATGTAAAGTATACATACACACATATATCTATAGATATAAATATCTGTTACATGTAAGTGTAGATGGACAAAAATCTGTGTTTAATATAAATAGGAAGGAAAGAGTGGGTTGCACTACATATGGATAAATGCAGCACTTTTAGTGATCTCAAGTAGTTCCCTGCTACAAAAAAAAACTCAGCTTTTTCAAATCCATTATAACCTCCTAGTTTGAAGACCACAAACTCAGAAAGATCAAATATTTATGCAACTTATAGGACAATATTATAGCATATTACCAATGACAACATGAACAGTATTTATATGGAACATTCCATAGCCCTTTGAATATGTTTTAGACTAGCTTCCTCTAAAGTCCTACTCTGATGTCTTGTAATTGTATGGAGATGACCCTGAGTTTTGATATCTGTGCAAGTGGAATCAAAGTTTTGACAGGTCCTTCCTAGACGTAAAAATTTTAACTTTTAGTTTAGTGATGGAATGAATTCATTATCCCAGACACAATCTAGTCAAATACATAGAGGCTCATCAATAGGTTTATAACAGGTGATGAAATTTTCATCACTACACTAACAAAACCTTCAATTAAGTTGTAGAAGGGTGATGATCTGCATCTGTAGAAGGAATGTAATTATATCTACACTGATGAAAACATGTATCCTTGAAGAATTGGAGTATCTTGTATCAGATAATCTCTAAAACTTTTTATACATGTGTCCAAAAAGTCAACTTCAAAAGTACAAGATGGGTAAGGGAAGCATAATTAAGTAATAATTCATGTGAGAAATACTTAGTAGACCAATAGCTCTACGTGAGCCAATAGTATGGCAGCCAAAACCGAAGTTAATGCAGTCTTAGCCTACATGAAAACATTTACCCATCAGAATCAGGGAGTTGACAGCCCTTTTTTACTCTGTCCTTGACTGATGACAACTAGTATCCTTTATTCAGTACTGGGTGCCACATGAGGGTTGCTAAATGAGGATTAGTACAAGGACCACGAGATGTTTATCCAGGAGAAAAGACCTAGAGGCACATGATAACCATAGTGAATTATATAAAAGATTATTACATGGCCTAGGAATGAAACTTCTTCTTGACCACATAAATTACAGCTAGGAGCAATGGGTGGGAGCTATAGAAAGAAAGATTTCAGTCAGGGGTAACAATAATTTTTCTAATAATTAGAGTTATTCCGAAGACCAACGAGCAGTCTTAGGAAGTAATGAGTTCCCCATTCCTGGAGATTGTATTACAAAGACTAAGTGACTCCTCAAGGATGTTCGGATAAGGGTTGAATCAGATGATCCCTGAGGTCTATTTCAAGGCTGAGGTTTTGGGAGTCATTCATCTTCACAATAATACTATTGGGTAGAAGAAAGCACATATTACTTCCATTTGATAAGTGAGAGAACTGAGGTAAAATCACATGAAAACCCAAGCCTTCTCATTTTAGCAATTTCCCCACTATACTCTTCTTTGAGACCACATTGCTGAGAATCTAGATCTTTTGACTCTTAATTGAGGGTTTTATTTTTTTCCTCTTACACTTGTCATTGTCTTTCCTTCATTCTCAAAGAGGACCATGACAGCAGGAAGATGATGCCATGGCTTGTAAGTGAATTAGACTTAAGTGAGGCAGGACTGTACAGTCACCAGCCTCACTTTCTCCTCAGGAGTCATCTGGGTCCAACAGCAAAACATGGATAAGGATGACTGGAGATGCCCCTCTCCTATAATAATTAGCTGCCTTCCATAGAATAGGGAGTAATCAAAAGAAATGTATACTGTAAAACTCCATTAAATCAATGTCTCTCTAATACTTGGAGCAAGATATTTCCATCTATACACAGCATTATAGGTCTCATCTGATTTTCGTTTCTGCATGAATGCATATTCTGTGGGAATTCTGGGGGTTGAATGCTAAAGAGTATTCCCTCATCCCCTGCCCCTTTGTCCAACCCTCAACTAAGTTTTTCAACTAATTGCTTCTAGTTCATTCCACCCTATCCACACACAGCAGGAGTTTGGCAAAGTAACAAAACCCATTAATCACCAAAAAGTATTTTTAAATGTAAGACACATAGGATCCCTGAGAGGATACAAGTTACAAAGTCCATTCACAGGTCAGATAATGAGATTTCTGACCCATTTGAGTTTGCCAGGTTAGTAGAACTGTTGTCCTTGGAAACCACTTAGAATGGTTTATCATGCCTTTACTTCACTATTCCCAGGTTCTTGCACCAAGAGATTCAGTTACTAGTTTATTCTATTTTGCTGGAAGCAATGTTGATTCTGGGCTGAATAATAATCCGATGACATCCAGAAATTATTTGCCAAAGTCCACAAGAGTTTCAGAAGCAAGCAATTGACTATCCTGGCGAATGAACTTTGCAAACTGTAGACCAATTTGCAAAGGACTTGGCTGTTCAGTAAAATATTCTAAAATTTTATCAGTCAATTTTATACAGCTTTATACAGGGGCCCCCCTATTAGAAAGTGTTTCTTAGATGGACTTACTATGAGAAATAGGTGAAACTTTTAATAATAACTCATTTTACATTATAACAATAATAGTTCATATCAATAATGTTTTAATCTTTTCAAAGTATGACCCTGTGAGGTGGATGGTTCAAATAGTATTTCCATTTCATGGCTAGAATTGAAAAGAGAAGTAAAATAATTTGCCCAGTGTTACAAAATTAGTAGGGGATAGCTGGGACTTGAATCCAGGCCCTCTGATTCCAAATCCTCTAATAGTTCTACTATATCACATCTTTAAGCTTTCCCAAAGTAGAGATATAAAGACACAATTCTATCTCCCATTGGAAGGAAGAAAGAAAGGAAACAAGCATTTATTAAGTACCTACTACATTACAGCATTGCATTTTACATATATGTGTGTGTTTATGTGTTATGTATTTTGTTTATATGTAGGTGTTTATATGCAGATATATATGTATATGTGTATGTACATATATATGCATATATATACATATGTACACACAGAATCTCATCTGATCCTCATTATAAACCTGGGATGTATTATCTCCATTTCATTTGCAGTTGAAGAAACTGAGGCAGACAAACATTAAATGATTTGCCTAGGATCACATAGCTAGTAAGTGTTTGAGGCCAAATTTAAACAGAGCTGCCTCACATTGATTAGTATAATGCTTTTCTCCAAGTGCCTCTACATTCATTTTTTCTCTTGGCCCTCACAACAGTTGTAAACTAGGTAGAGCATCAATTCTACCAGTCTTCATTTTGAACATAAAGAAACAGGTTTAAAAATACATATATATGTATATATGTGCATGTGTGCACATATATATAGTAGTCGTTGTTTGTCCTTCATTCTTGAAGAGGACCACGACATCAGGAAGGTGATGCTATGACACACAAGAGAATTGCATTTAAATGAGGGAGGGCTGTGCAAAGTCACCAGCCTCACTTTCTCCTCTGGAACCATCAGAGCCAGGCAATGCTCTGCCTCCTTTCTTATCTAGCCTTAATCACTAATTAGGTGTTCTTGCCTCAGTCAAACCTCGACCTGTCAAAGACCTTAGCTTAAAAAGGGCAGGGCAGCTAGGTGGTGCAGTGGATAGAGCACCAGTGCAGGAGCCAGGAGGACCTGAGTTCAAATCTCACCTCAGACACTTGACATTCACTAGCTGTGTGACTTTGGGCAAGTCACTTAACCCCAATTGCCTCGTCCTGGGTCATCTCCAGTCATCCTAATGAATGTCTGGTCACTGGATTCAGATGGCTCTGGAGGAGGAGTGAGGTTGGTGACCTGCGCAGCCCTCCCTCACTCAAAACAAAGTCAAGTGCAAGTCACGTCATCATTTTTCTGATGGCATGGTCTTCTTCAGCAACGAAAGACGAATACACACAAAAAGGGCAAGATCTCCCACTGCATCCAGGGCCAGCTACACTTATCCTCTCACGCATACACACACACACACGTATATATATGTGAATATATGTATGTATATGTGTATATTATCTGCAATATAACACTAACATATAATTATACATTGTAAAATAAGTAAATACCTAAAAGCTGATGCATTCTAATTTTACTTTTTCTCCTGTCTGTTTTATATTTGAGAGGTTAATAGGCAAGGAATTATGTTAAAAACAAGTAAATCCAGAGGAAGGAGAAGCAGTAATTCACCTCCTAGGAGTATTCAAAGTTTAATTGCTTATAAATACAAATACAGTTTATATTAATGGCTGTTATATAAACATAATTGTTAAATTACTTTCTGGGGAATTCATGTTTCCACTGAAAACAGTGTTTATAAAATCGTTTCTTTTTAAATTGTTCTTCCTGTAGTGCTTTCCTCTTAATTTTGTATGCTAAAATTAATTATGGATCACAGAACCATAGAGTTAGAAGGACCCTTAGAGGCCATCATTTTGTCTCCCTAAGTGCCTAACAAAGTGCTCTTTAAATAGAAGATATTTTAATACAGTTGCCAAAGCTGAACTGGTCTAAACATCATTTTACAAATGGGGAAATAGAAGCCCAGAGTCAGGAAACAACAAGCCCATGGTCCCATAGCTAGTTAATGGCTGAGCTAGATTACAGCCCTGATGCTTCTCAGTTCAGTGCTTATAGCATCAGTGCTTATAGGCCTAGAGTTGAAAAAGAGCCTTGAGATGATCCAAATGAAGGTCTCAATTCCCGTATTTTAGAAATTTTTGGTCCATGAAGGTTAAAAGACATATCCAAGGGTGCAGAGCTGATATCCAAACCCA